>JAHWXV010493642.1:0-15982 GCA_024586415.1 Phrixothrix hirtus | reverse complement strand
TTGGTAGTTACAATGTACATTTTTGCAAATCATTCTGAGACATACGTTTTGCTAACCATATGTGACTCTGATAAGACGAGTTCTTTTACACACGTTACAAGCGCAAGTAGTTGTTCAGTTTATGAGATTTTAAGATTTTGCGATGATTTATTTCTGAATAGGATAATAGTATCATAAAGCACTTATTAAACCGCGAAATTTGCTCAAATCGGGATATCTAACGTTGGTTCGATTATTTCACCTTTTAGCGTTATCTTACTTACTACATTCCATTAATGAAAGATTAAGCCCAAAAACAATGCATTTTATTTAGTTATTATATACAATCGTAATTTGGTATACGTTGGGTTGCCTACCTACCTATTACCTAACTATATTGTAGATAAATTTTTATGCACGTGATTTAGTAAACCTTCAGTATTTTAATCTTGCAATCACTGATATCTACTCTAGATTAGTGGCCTTATTAATTATGTTAATAATCAGCTGATATACATGATACACGTTTTCCAATGAAAGTTTAATTAAGTATGATTATATTAAAGTTTATGTGTATTTATAGGATGTTACGCCAGTTTACTTTCCATTTAGCTAAGTTGATTAACTTATAAGTTGTATTTAATTGTGGCTACAGACATTGCAGAATTCAGGTTGCTAATCTGTTAATGTAGACGCTGCAAATTAAGATCTTTCAAACTGAAATACGGATCAGTACTACGGTTTCCCTGACCATATTAAAACACTCGACAAGATGATCAATGGTGGCTAAACGCATTGCAGCTTATTTCGCAAAAGATATATTAGTAAATTAAGTGACTTTATGTAAGCCAGTACAAACTTAAATAACTTCTTTCGTTCCAACCAAGTGAATGGTCAAATTTTTAGCAAATTCTACGTATTTGTATACCATCTGTAATCAAAATAATGCCATATCACGGCCTTAAATTTCAAATTTCTAAAATTTTGCGTGTCAGCAGTTTCCACGTTTATTTATACGAGCGCGATCTGTTAATTAGCCGGTTTCCAAGTGATGGCGCAACTGATCGCTGAATGTATATTATTTTTGGCAATAACAATTTGCTAGTAGGCTGTGTGTACATTTTGAGCGCCATATGTCATTTTGTTTATATTTGACAACCATAGAAAGCGAATAACTTGTGATTGTGGAAAGACCGCGAAAGAAACAAAGTAAACGCTTGATAAGTATTATGGCACATCTGTTCCAACGAAATCAACTGTGATTTATTGGTTTACAGAATTTAAACGTGGTTGTACAAGCACAATTGGTGAACACCATTCAGGTCGACCAATCGAAATCACCACCAAAGGAAAAACCGATAAAACCCATGATATGGTTTTGAAAAGTCTAGAAGTGAAAGTTCCTGGGATAACTGACATGGTAAGCATCTCATAATAACGCGTGGGTAACATTACATATGAAGAAGCTGTCGGCAAGGTGAGTGCCGCATTTGTTGACAATGGAACAAAAACGCAATCGTCATTTCATCATTTCAAAGCAATGTTTGGCAATGAATTTTTGTATAGATTTATAACCATAGATGAAATGTGGATCCAACTCTACATACCTGACACAAAACAACAATCAGAACAATGGGTCAAAGCTGGTTCAAGTGCACCAAAGAAAGCAAAAGTGGATAGGTTTTGGCGACTCTTTTTTGGGATGCACAAGGTGTAATACCTATTGATTATCCTAAAATGCAAAAAATAATCACAGAAGATTATTGTCATTACTGGACCGATTTGCACGTTGAAATAAAGAAAAAATGACAACATTTGGCAAAAAGAAAGTGCTGTTTCATCATAACAACGCACCAGCTCACGCGTCATGGAAAACTAAACAGAAACTGGATTAACTACATTACAGATTGCTTACGCATCCGCCGTATTCTCCTGACCTAGCACCATGTGACTACTTGCTGTTGCCAAACTTGAAACAATGGCTTGGTAGAAGGTGACTCAAGTAAAATGAGGAAGTTGAATGGAAAATTTGAAAAATGTTGGCCTAAGTGTATCGAACTATAAGGAGACTCCGTCGAAAACTTAAGGAACTGCGGTACAGGACTAGGCGACGTCGCAGAACAACAGAACACCAAAATCGTCGCCTGATATTGTTGTTAACGGATTGATTCTACACTACTATTGCAATTGGAATGTTGTGGTTGGTCGAATAAGGAGAACCCATTGGAATGCGATGGGTTTTGTCGTTGGATCAGAAATTTTGAGCTCATTTAATGCATCCACGTTGGTCCTACTTTTAACTCCGGAGCATCGATGTAATTAATTTTTGTAGTATAGTGAACGCTCAAGATGGAACAAGGAATGGAACATCATAAAATAATTTTTAGTGACGAATTTCGACATTGTTTAGGTATACATAACGGCTGGGCAAGAGTAAGAAAACAACGTGGTGAAGCTGTGATCCACAATTTTTTGTCATTACACTGTTAGAATTACGATATAAAATTTCAGTGATTATGGTTTTAGATCACCTCTAGTATTTATTCTAGGTAAGATGACCGCACAAAGTTATATCTAAAAAAAATTGGTACTTCATCACATACCAATTTCAGCTTTTCAATAGGACAATGCCCGGCTACATGTGGCAAGGCTAATATCAAACTGCATTGAGCACGCTGCAATTAATTTATTACCGCGGCCTCCAAGATACCTCAATCTATCTCCAACAAGACACGTATGGGACATGGTTGATAGTAGGATAATAAATTTACCTTAGAAATATGCTTAGACGCATTCGTGAATGTGTCACAAACTTCGGCGCATCATCCTGCTACTAAAGTTAAGGACAATTAAATTATCATATTGTACAAAGTATTATTGAAATAAAATCATTATTACTGGGTGTACGGAATTCTATGTCACATAATATGCTAGGTACAATTTGCGTTTTAGCTATTTTTGGCTTTATACCCTCAAGTAACGATTATTTGTCTTTTTACTTACAATTGAATTTTTCATTTTATAAATTTTAATTAATTTAATACAAATAAAACATTCCATAGTTAGAAGCTGGAATAATGTTTGCGAAAATAATTGCTTATCCATTCGCAGTG
The DNA here is from genome assembly GCA_024586415.1 of Phrixothrix hirtus. NCBI lineage: Eukaryota > Metazoa > Arthropoda > Insecta > Coleoptera > Phengodidae > Phrixothrix > Phrixothrix hirtus. Next base: position 12,890 of record JAHWXV010493642.1, on the reverse strand, counting down.
GTCAGTAGTGATAAATTGCTTCTATTTTACACTCCTTTCGGAATATCCTTTATATTATTTCGTAAGGTGCTTACTTTAGTTTATCACTGTAACAACTAATAACTTTTAACTAAATTAGTGTGATATTGTTGCTTTTACTGATGTAACGAAAGCAATGAAGTCTTTCTACCCTAGACGGCTATAAATTATAAAACGTATATCTTATCTCGCGTCACATAAATGTCAGCCGTTGTCAACACCTAACCTAAATAAAAGTCAAATGTCATTCAAACTTAAACGTAATACTTAATTAAAATAAAATTAAGGATATATTGCATAAATTGACCATTCATCACAACCCATTTTCCTTTAGGCAATAATTAGTTTCTACGAATGGAATAACTATCGTTAAGGCGATAATTTGACAATTTATGAGCTACCACCTAAAGAAGATGTTTCTGTTCAAATAAATTTAAGATTTTCTTTCTAGTAAGTATTAGTGTACAAAATAGGCAAAAATATGCGTAGCATAATTTGTAGTTGTGTTAGAAATTCTGTGCTCAATCCCAGGTATAATCACTGAACACTTTTAAATTTTAATAATTAAGTTTTATTTTGAATGCAGCTAATATATGACCCTATATATTACTATGTATGTGCATAAAATGTTTTCCATTGTTAAAGATGCTATGCCACATTCTCACATAATTTACGTTATAATGAAGCTTGGTATTTAAATAAAACTTTCATATGATAATATCTAAACGCTTATGTGACACGTGATGTTAGAGAAGCTTTTAGCTGAAATTTGCTTAACTAAAACAACAACGCCGCTTTCACATTTTACAAATATAAGAAAGAAGCAACTAGAGCTACTTAAATTTTTTATAGCACTCATTTACGCCCAATATTGTATTCTACTTCAAGCCAGCTTTAGGCTTCTGTTTAATGTGTATTGGTGTATTTGCGCATTTTCTATTATATTACTAATTGATTTTATTTTTAGTTATTCTACCAAAAGTGTTAGATAGGAAATTATGTTAGACTAATGGCAGTTTTCTAGCACCAGTCTAGTTATATATGAAACTGAATGTCTAAAAATGGTGTTAGTGAAAATGTCGGAAACCGAGAAGTGATTTATGATAGCAAATTGAACATTATTAAATGATATACTTTTAAACTGTATAATTTTATTAACTCTATCATACCTTGCAGAGGTCGAAAATGGAGAAAGATTTCTGAAAATTATTAATCTGACAACACGTCTGTCCGTCCTTGAATTAGATGAAAAGATCAATATATTTAAACTGGATTTGGTTTAACACGTCAATTACCAAAAGTTTTAAAGATTTCCACATGATTGTTATATAATTTCTTTAGAATCGATATAAAAAGTGTTTGATATCGACTACTTCATATTTATTTGAATAAACTGTGTTAGCTTTGATAGGTATCATCATAAAATTATTAGACGTACAAAATTTATATAAATTATGAAATGCGTTTAAGAGGATTTCTAAGCTCTTCAAAGCCTAGATTCACTTTAAAGATGTTTAATATTAATATTATGCTAATACATATTTTACAAAACATATTTGTAGAGTGAATATACTGCTTGCTACAGCAATAGCCGTCGGCGTCCAAGTAGTTTGAGCGCATTCTCTTTGAACACAAACGTCTTATTCAGATATCATATTTTATTATGCGATGAATATACATGAAACTTAACTTGGTAGTTTTAAACGAATTACATTAGAATATCTTCACTGGGCTGTAGAAATTTATGCCATAGATAGTCATCTTTAATCATAACGGCAGAGTTATTTAAATCATAGCAGTTGTAGCTTTAAGCTTCAAAGAAGAAGTTATGTACTAAAGCACAAAATATTTTCTAAATTCTATTTTAATTTAAAATCTTAGAAGTGTTGGTATATTAATGATAGCATTATACATAAATTTCTTCTTAGTTTTATGTTGCCTGATTGAATAGGTTGACATTTATTTGAATGTAATATGTAATAAATACTAGGATAATATTAATTCTGAAGCACATTATAATGCATTCTCTGAAGCTTGTCAATTTATATAAAACCTGACGCATTTTCGTATTAAGTTAGTAGACTTTTGATGCAGTTTCTAGCGTTGATGGATATTGTTCGTAATCTTCTCAAAATTTATGATAATCATCAAACTTAATTACACGTTTAACGTTAAAATATATCCCAAGATAGTCTATTAACCAAACACGTTGTAAATTTTGCATATAATGCATCAAGTTAAATTAATACAACTCTACCTTAGAACAGCGCAGATTTTTTATATTATTTAAAAATATTTTACTGGGAAACTTTACACTTCGAAGAGCTGCTGAAGGTTTCTGTAATTGTTTTAACGCGTTTCCTATACTTGGAGACGTCTTGCAAGTATTTTTTTGTTGAATGTTTTGTAACAATGTAATAAAATATCCAACTTCTTACAATTAAATGGAGGACTTAAAATTCTGGATATTAATTAGCGCAAAACAGTATTTAGTGTTATTAATCAGTAAAAAAGGCAATCTTTATATCGAGCTATACTAAGGATTTCAATTAATTTAATTAGTGTAACCACAAAACAACACAACATGTTATATTTGAAAAACAGCGATAAAGTTTCTGTAAAGAAAGGGATTCGAATTAAGTCCGCATGTAGATTACTTTGATAAAAGTGTGCATCAGCTGTGAAAATTATTGAACTTTAATTAAATGTAATGTAAAAAATAATTTCAAGTAAAGCACAAAAAAGGTTAATTATTATTAATCAGCATGCTCTAACATAGTGACACAAGAATCCAAATTATTGTCAAATGTATAATGACAGAAATACTCCCAAAGCTTTGAAAACTGTTTAGAATTCCTTGCAATGAATAAATTTAATGTTCGCGACATGGATATTAGAAAAACTAATATTAAATTAGAGGATCTAAATATGTAGGTTACTTACTTCGGTGTGATATATTATTTATCGATAGGTGTCAGTTCTTTACTAGAAATCCTGAAGCACCAGGTGTGTCAGAAAATTAATAAGATGACACTCAGTTTAATTTATAAGAGAACTCAGCTGCCAAAATGATGTTACTGCTATGTTAGCGTTGTGGAATCGAAATCCTTTAATAAGCACTGAGCTTTGCAAAATTATTGTATATTTGATGATCTATTAAATTTTACACTGGAAATGTCTACTAATTGAAACCAAAATACTTCAGATACACTAAATTATTTAAATAATATACAAATTGTAGTATGTAAATATGATAAAGACAAAGCATTACTAAGGCAGTTATTTAAAGTTGAACAAAAACAAGAGGTACCATACCACAAGATAGAATAGGGATAGAGCATTAGTTCATTTAATTTTCTACAGTTGAGCGGGTAATTATGTTATCAACAGCTAAACGAAAGTGGGTGTGTTAAAAATTGGTGACAATTTCTATATTTAATCATTGACCGTTTTGCCACATTTGGCAAACGGACGTAAAAGGACCCCGTTTACTTTATACGACAAAACCCAACGAGTATAAATCAAAATACACCGCAAGGATTTCAGATGGAACAGAAAAGTATCTTGAAGATATTTCTTTGCAACATCAAATCAGTTGGAGTACACGTTACTTGCAATGCTCTATTACCTATCAAAGGCTTATTAGTATGTTTAGCTGTTAGCACGTCCTAAAATTCTAAAATCTCTGATTGTATGCACCATAAGTTCAAATGAAAAATTCATTAACAACACAGGAATATATATTATAAAAATACATGAATCAAATGATTACACTAAATAGGCATAACTGTTACTGTAACGACGGCGTCGAATTTCTTTTAACGGCGAAGATATAAAGGTAGCGCCGAATGTAATTTTCTCAATAAACGCAATAATGAAATAAGATAAAATAATAGGCAATTACAACGTTTCATCCCAACTTTTAATTCAACGAAATCTAAAAGAAATAACTAATTTCATTTAATTTTATGAGGTGGTAACTATAATGCCCATAAGGGTAGCTATCTCTGCAAGAAAATGCTCAGGCAGGTGGGATTAGGATTTAATAGGAATTATAACTGGAGTACTTGGACGCCGGCATTATTAAGTAATAAGACGGATGTTAAACACAAAAACGTTATAAATTTCATAGAACATAAGTTGTATTTATACTGTTTCGGCTGGAAGCACTGTTTCAAAGTATAAAATTTTTTAAACAAAGTTCATACAATTTGAAAAATCAAAAATTATTTAAATTACAATTCTTAACAATTCACTGGAATAGTAATTAATTGATAATTGAACCACGAGGTAAATATAAATTTAAAATAATGTCAAACTTCAATAAAGCATTTGTCTGTTTTGGCAGTTAAAGTAGTTTATTGCTCTTCTGGGTATCCAATAGATGCCTGTTCCAGCTGCAATAGGTCGATTTCACAACTAAACAAAAATTGATTTTTAAGCCTATTGGGAATTCTTGTGTACATTCACCAAGAATTCTTTGGGAATTCTTGAGGAAGTCTTAGAAATTCTTGGGAATTCTCGAAGAATTTTCAAGAATTCTTAAGGATTTTTGGGAACACTTCATGCTAAATTTTTACTAATTAAATGGTTCAGTTGTGCTTAGAAAAATCTGGTAGGACACCACACAACTTCCTCTCAATTATTTCAAATTACAGATTCTTCGTTTAAGTTTTTAGCCTCACAAAACCCTTCTTAACTCTGTAAGATACATACGATTACTTGACGTACGCAAATTTTCTAGAGAAACGAATAAAAGTTTTAAGAAAACTATTAAAGATATTTTAGAGAAAACCGTTATGGATTTACATCAAATTCTACGATTTTTAGTTTTTGATTTATCCACAGATGCTTAGAAATAGGAACCTCTGCTTGCTCAATTTATGTAATTTTCCCAGAGAAATTAATTAATTCACATGATACCCTTTCATGTATATGTAGCAGGTTTAAAAAAAATCGTTATAGCTATTTTTGCGAAAGTAGTAAAAACTTACAAATCACAAAAATAAAATGACATTTCCAGTTATTAGATATTACGTAAACCTTGTTTAGTCATGCACGTATTAATAATATATAAACATACAAATGTGTTTCTAGGTAGTTTTTAGAAATAACTAATCTTAGGATCTTAGTGTGTGGTGAAAATCTTAGTAACTGTATTTGAAATCCCCTTTTACAATAACCCTACTAAAGATAGATTTTTTGTTCCATTATAGAAATAAAACAGGTGGGATGTTCGGATATGCATTTAAAATATACATTGTGCGTGTACGTAATTTTATCTGCTTAGTTGCTCTGAAGTTTTAGTGGGTATGTATTAGACTTGTCAATTTTTAGTAAATCTGATATTGAGTATAAAGTGTTATAGCTATTTTATTAATCAAACTGTTTACGCTCACTACAAAAAATGTTACCGATTTTTTTAAATCTGAAGATGTGCAAAAAGCACAACGCTATATTTATGACGACGAATTCAATAGAAATAAGTGAGATAATTTTCAGGAAATCGGGGAATTGAAATCAGACGATCAGGTGGTAATCAAATCAATGGAATCTGATAATGTAAGAAGTTTAACCAAAAACAGTAGTAGGATGCTAAATTACTAATCCCTTGTTGAGAAGATTAAACCTTACCAGCTAGTTGGTAAAGGTCATATTACAGCATTACTTAAGTACTCAATAAAAAATACGCATGACACTGTAGCCTTTAATTCACAAAAACAACAAATTAGTACATGTGTACTAAATATATAGCGCGACCAAGTATGTTAAATAAGCCCAGTAACGTAGGTAGGTGAGTATCTCGTAAGTCGCCCACTTCTTAGAGGAAGTGATGAGCGCCTACCACTTTAGGAAGTTTAAAAAATCTACGCCCAAATGGGTACATCCAGAACATTACTTAACCCCTGCCTTAGGGTTATTAGGTTATTCGGTGAACATGAAAGGGGGGATGGACCGTATTCGTGTGCGCCAAGGAGGATTGGTCTTAATTAAGTTTGCTAAAAGAGCGGTCTCTTTAAGCAACCATCGAGGCGACTTCTTTTTTGCAAGTCTTAGTTGTTAAGTTATTTTGTTAACACACCCTCATATGTACACCCAGATCAATTTCTAAAAACATGGTCTTCGGATTGGAGGAATTCAAGATCATAATTTTCCACCTAAAACTCAACATCGAAAATTTTGGTTGAAAACAATTATTTATCGTTGAGTGATTGAGAAGTACACCGACAGTGTCCTTTATTGGATTTTCCGGGGTCTAAATAAGTTGATTGAGTTAAACGTATGTGTATACTGAAATGCTTCGTTTCACATTAGAGGGCTCCCAAGTTTTTCAAAGAAATTGATTCTATTCTAATATTTTTGCAAAGGGATTTTCAAAACTTTTCAAATTTGGCACAAGGTGTCATTAAGTCGAGCTTAGTTATCAGTAGATTACGTATTTGAAATATTTCAACCAGTGACGTAGATATTGGAGGGTGGGACTACTTTACACCATTAACACTTTATGTCAATAGTAATTTGCCGATTTGAACTAAGAATCACATTGCTTACATCTTTATCTTGAAAAAAGGTGCACTTGTTTAAAATCGATATTCTGCACTATTTTTGGATAAAGGTAGCTAAAGGTAAAAACACGTAGGTCCAAATTTTTAAAAATTGTAGAAATCGGCGTTACTGGATTTAGAAAATATAGCTACTGCCCATCACGTATACAAAAAACTCAAATAAATAAATTCCAGTAATTAATTTTGCGAGACACAGTAGTCAAAATTACCACCTCACCGTTAGCATCAACGTTAGAAAAGGTTCCGAAAAAGGGTCCAAAGTTGTATCTCCGGTGCATTCAGGTTAGAAACTTTGTTTATTAAGATTTTTTGCTTGAATGGTCGATCGCTATAATTTTGTAAAACCATTAACCCCTATATCTAATGTTCTAGATAGTTTTTACCTGCACTTTTTGCCTTTCTCTTGAAAGCTGTGCAGAATATCGGCTTTAATCAAGAGTATAGTTTATACGATCTGACCTAGAAAATAGTTGACATTGCGCATTGACAAGTATGGCAAATGTACACTCGATACGGTCCGAGTAAGAAGTTTATAGAAATTATCGCCAGTTTCCATTATACGTGTCCCGGAGTATTCAATAATATGTTTTTCGTTTCTGGTTTATTGTTTTTAATAATTACCTTCTGTACTCATATATTTGTAAACATTATGGCATCTATTACTTTATTGTAATAATTTATGGAATAATGTTTAAGTCTTTTATTATACGCAAAATAGCCGTCGTTTCAATTTTTTTGGCATTTACTTGAATACTTGCAGAAATTTTCTGTTATAAGTGTACTTTAAGTGCATACACTTCAAATAACGCCGCAGTTATACGTATATGAATCTTCTAGTTCGTTGCTAGGTTAAAACGTCCGGACTGTACCTGTTTTATAGACAAAGACCTAAGCAACATGATACTTAGTTCAAATCTGCCAAATTCCTGTCGACATAAAAAGCTACGTTGTAGAACAAATCTCTCACCTCATATCCACGCCACTGGTTGAAATATTTGATATAAATATACGATTCATAATTAAGCATGACTTAGCCTAACCCTGTGCAAAATTTAAATGTTTTTGAACATGCCTTTGGAGAAATATTAGAATAGAATAGAATTTTTTTAAAAATTCTTTGGGGCTTTCAAAGATGAACGAAATATTTTAGTAGATAGATGAGGTTGGTTCAACTGACTTATTTTCACGACAAAAATCTGTTCAAAAGAAACTTATGTGAACCTGGTACCCAACTTTTAAAGAATTAATTTTTTTGCACGTTTGGATAGTATTTTGTTTATAATTAATTGTAGTAAAAAAATTCGCTTGTAGTAAAATGATTTACGCAATATATGAAGAACACGACTTGAAACTAAAAACTCCATAAAGTGTCATTTAATAGAGATGTGTTTGTAGATATTTGTAGTACTTTCAGTTTTGTTTGTAATTAATCCGTTCAACAGTTACAACAACTTATAGTTTAGAAAAAATGGCAACTTTGTCAAATTATTAGATAGTTTAAGTCAACTCGCTAAGGCTCATTTAGAATCGTTTGTAGTACTTTTAATTTGGTTTGTAAATTAACCATTCATAGGTTATGATCATTTAAAGATTTAAATGGTTGTAATTTTCGACAATCCCTTTTTTCTTACATTATTAAATGATTGTAGCCTTTGAACAGTGTAACCACAAACGAAATTGACTACAAACAACTGCAAAAGATTCTAAATAAGACCCGGAAGTTGATGTAATATGCTCCTCATGATTTGACAAAGTTTTCTTTTTTTTTAAACTTTTAATGATTGCCACTATTGAAAGGTTGAATTGCAAATATAACTCAAGGCACTTCAAACGTCTACAAATGTCTCTCTATTAAATGACACATATGTTCAACAGCGTTATCGGGTACATCTAAATCACTCTGTACAATAGAGTAAGATGAAGTAATTACTAGGTAAGGTTCACTGAATGAATAATAAACCACGAAAATGCTTTGTTTTGGAGAAAATAATATTATCGTTGTTTCATAAGGATACTGAAAGATCTCGTAAAAGGCCGATATCAATGATTTTCCACCAAGTTATAGCAATCACTTATGATTACAAATAAGAAATTGCTTTCAAACTAATTAAATTCTTTCATCTTCTGTGACAACAAAGTTTTTCATTTTAGTCCATTATTAAAATATTCGATTATTATAATATAGCAATATTTGAAATATAGGGACTTTATGACTTAAACGGGTATTACGATTGCTGTAAAATATTGGTCCTTTATTTTTGACCAAATCATATGCCACCTTTTATCAAAATCAGCGTAGTTCGCTTTGCCCTACGTTTGTCAGTAACATCAGGCGTTTTCACGTTACACTAATATTTTAGGATAAAATTCGTAAATCTGTCTTTACGTTTCGGCGTTGAATAGATTCCGTTTTTTATAAAGAAATTAAAATGTATATTCTTAATATGCTTGTAATGGATAGATTTCCACTTTATTCACGTTCAGCTTTGAACAAGTTTTACTGTATGTAAATGTTGGAAATTCGGAAAAACATATTAAATAAGTTTAAAGAATTTCCTAGAAATTGCTGGTATTGTTGAGAAATCGCGGGAATTTGTAAAACATTCTCGAGGAAGTCTTAGGAGTTATTTAGGTATTGCCGGAAATTCTTACGAATTCTCTAGGAATTCCCGGGAATTCTTAGGAATTGTCGGGACCTCTTAAGAATTCCCACGAATTCTAGGGAATTCTTAGGAATTCTTGGTATGAGTAATTCTTGTGGACAGTTAAATATGGAAGTGTTAATCACTCGACAGAAATATATTACAACAGTGTCTCAAATAAAACAAAATATAAGATTAGCACTCGTGAAACTTATTATATACCAAAGGAAATATTAATTTCGTCGAAGAACAATCTTTAATAATACAATGAAATAATATCTATTTCTAAGCTATATGAATAATTAGTTAAACAATTCAGTAATATTGGTCTAAAATGAATCGATCTAATTGGGTAACCAACGGTTACTCAATTAGCGCAAGACTAAATGAATTAACAACAATTTACAAAAACTGTAACAATCTAAGCAAGGACAAAACAAAAAACTACTGAATGATATACAAAATGTTTGAAGCAAGACAAATATTAACTAACATCCCTAAAAACGAATCAATTTTTTAAAAACACCCAATTTTGAAAACCAAAGAAATCTGAATGACAATAATTTGTGAATGTCACTATTCCAGAGGGAGGCAAGTACGCGATTCTGGATTGTGTCCTAAGTTATGGAACAAAAACTGAAATCTCATTAGTGCTACAATTCATAAATCATTTCCGCAGACATGAGCAAATACATAACCATTGCCAATGACAAACTTCAAATTTTAATGGAATCTCTCCAAACTAGGGTACTCCATCTTAGAAACAATACCTTATCAGAAACAAAAACAATATATAAAATTTATGCATGCACTTTTCTGACTCAAACCAAGTAGTTATAAAAGCCATACAAACCAAGAATCACACAATGATACTTACCCGAGGAGGATAACGACGCATAAAAAACCACTTCCCTACCCTAGTCAAGCTAGGAAATTGAACTGTATACAATAAAAAGTACAAAAATGAATTCGCAGCACTATCAAATCCAAAAAAAGATTATTTCAGTTTTAGCTTTCATAACGACAGTTATAAAAGATGAAACCAACGCGAAACAACTATATGCGCACTCTTCCAAAGCCCGCAAAGAAGTGTCAAACTACCACGACTTCGGCTTGAATCCCTCTAACTAGGCATTGATTCAGGATGCATAAACTGAATTGCTATTCGAATATAAACCTAAGAAATCAATTTAAGAAGAAGTATTGTAACTTAAATCGGATTTGATAACAGAAATTAAACAACGTACATTTAAAATTAATTTAACATAAATAATTTGTTAAAGTGGATTTGGATTTTAATAAAATTAGTGAGTAATGATATGCAATCCAATATACAAAATGTTTGCAACTTATTTAGATTATTTAAAAAAAGAATTTGAATGGAACTATTAATAGTTGGGTAATACAAAAATAAACTAAAGTAGTCTAATTTGCTTAGGAATAAATTAAATTGAAGCAACTTAGTTAATATGGTAATAAAATGAATTTTAACAAAAAAAGTTGTAGAGAAAATAAGCGACTGTTACATTACGCTTTACGATACTTAAACTTTCGTTTTGGGCAACGCAATCGTATGTGTAGATGTTTGTTCATTAAATACCCAAAATTCTTTTAATTTGTTTAAGTTGTGCATTTCATTATTTAACTTTAAGAAAAAAAACAAACCGGGTGCCTGTAGAGTCTTTAGAAGTTTTAAAACAGTATACAACAAAAACAAATAAATCTGGACCTTTTTTATTGATAAAATCGAATAACTCAAGCTTGGGAGATTTATTTTTTAGTAATAACTTGATCCAAACGTTGTCTATTACTTTAATAACACTTTTCGTACCGCTGGATTACATTAATAAAGGCTCTTTGAAGTGCACCAGGATATATGTGAGAAATTTCCTTCCGAAATTTAACTTCTCTATTTGCGATAGTTATCGCGAAATTTTTGTTAACCTTCCCATTAAGGTTTACCCTTAGAAATAATTTAGTGGTGGTAAGTCGGGGATCCTAAGAGATCAATTGGTGTTACCTCTTCTGTAGAGTTAACATTTCAGGCAGCAATCCTTGAAGCAAGGCAAATGTGTAAAAAGTTGCTCTATTTTGTTAGAATTACGGGTTATCAGCGTGTGTGTGTGTGTATATATATATATTTATACATGCATACATATTAAAACAGTTTATATACACATCCAGGCTGATTTTAAAATTAATTGACTTACTTTAACACGTTATTGCTGAAGCCTACCACGTTCGTTAATGACAAAGTCATATAAAGGTCCAAATACAACTAGGAATTGCAGAAGACATAAGTAATGTGTTTTAATACACAATTTCGTAGATGTAATCTATTCCATATGAACTTACCTATTCCAATTATTGATGGCCTACATTTTATTTGCTTCAACTTTATTTGTGATTTTTAAAATTTGTAAAAAATTGTACATAATTATGTATTATTAGAACACTTTCCATTATTATTAATAATTTTGATAGTGACCATTTTGATTTAAACAAAATTATTATTAAACAAATAAGGGCTATTGTCTATTTTTTCATGTTTTCATGTTTTCGGGATATTTGACAGAAATAAATAAACAAATAAATGAATAAATAGTTTATACAATCTTGCCCAATTTACTGTAATTGATTAAAAGCAATAATAATAAATTATCTAACATTGTTTGAATTTCTTATTTATTTATTTCTTGTAAAGCAGTTATGGACACCTTAAATAGATAAACACTAAGTTATATGTTATTGCTTAAGCTCGCTCATACAACTGGGAAGGAATAACCCACCAATCTTTACACATTTCACGTAAAAGTTATATGATATGAGAGCTGTCGGCTACGCTAACGTTGAACAGACAAAAACGACGACTTGTTCTATTATTTTCACCCGTTTCGCCGTCAACTACAACAAAATCTAATACTTACGCTAATTGTTGGTTGTAGAAAGACGTAATAGCTGCGTCACGTGTTTACAGTTTATTCGATTAAAGAAATTCGATCAGCTTCTCGGCTATTGCAAGGGCCCTCAAACAAATTATTAACACTATTTTAACGGCTTATCTTGGGAACGACAAGGAATTTCCTTAAAGGTATATCTTCAATTGATTTAGAATTATGTACGCGTGTAGGGGCCAACTTTGGCGGTATACTTTAAAATACACTAAAATGTGTGCGTACGTGTGAGTGCGTGTGTATATGTGTATGTGTGTGTGTGTGTGTGTATGTGCGTGCGTGCGTGCGTGCGTGCGTGCGTGCGTGTGTGCGTGCGTGCGTGCGTGTGTGTGTGTGTGTGTGTGTGTGTGTGTGTGTTTCTGTGTGTGTGTGTGTGTGTGTGTGTGTGTGTGTGTGTGTGTGTGTGTTGAATTGGATTTTCGTGATTCCTCCCACGAAATCATTTGCTGGTTCTGATAAGAACCGTTTGCCTGGTGACGACGTTTCGGAAAATTTCCATTTACCATTATCAACTCTAACTATTTCTCGATAGGTATAACGAGATGGAGAGACAGTTAGGCTTGACAATGGTAAACGTGAATTTGCCAAAACGTAGTCACGAACAATTTTTTACGTGGGAAGAATCTCAGAAACCTAATCTGACAGAAAATACCTGTGAAATTTAAAATATAACATATATATATATATATATGTATATATATATATATATA
>JAHWXV010493579.1:0-10709 GCA_024586415.1 Phrixothrix hirtus | reverse complement strand
TAAAATAAGAATAATAGACTGACTGAATGATGAATGACTGAATAATTTATTAAGTGGGCACGTGCCCTTGTGCCCTTTAGAACGAGCCGCCACTGGGTTAAAGAGAATAATTTCTTTAAAATATCCCAGGATGCTTGTACAAATTTCTGGTTATTGTTAAAATGACTAGACAAAAAAATCGTAACTTTCTTTAGGAGATTGAGGTGATTAACATAAACACTATTCACAACAAAACAGTATAATTGATAAATTGTTTATATAACACTCACAAAAATACAATACAAGACAATGAAATCTTTTTATAATATATCAAGATAAATTTGAATTAGCTATGGCAATTAGCTATAAATAAACAAATTTTCTTTTAGCTTTTAACATAATAGGTCTAATGAAATAATTTCTGGTATTAACAATTACAACATACATATATAAATTGGAAATTAGATCTTGCTTAGCTGTACATTTGTTAACATATGAATTTATAATTAGAGAATTATTATTACTACATAAATGAAGTAAAGCAATAAAAGTTTAGAATTAATTATTGCTAATCATATACTGGACCATATATAAAAATGGTTTCTTAAAATAAAAGATACAAACTTATTAATGTAGATAACTGGAAATTTGTCACTTTTTGTTTTCTGTACTTGCTTCAACAATTCCATCGATAAGAAGTGTTTGAAACTAGATGTAGGTTCAAGGCTAGGAATACATCGGTATCAGTTTATCAACCAGGATGTTAGTTACCATTAACTAATTTCTACCATTCTCTATCTGGCTTGGCAATTTACTTGACTTCCAATACTTAAAATGACAACAATCAAATAAGTAAAAAAACCTGTAATGTGTGGATTAACAAAAGCATCGTTAGCAACGGAAAACCTACCTGTACAAGTTTTAAAAATACCACCAGCTTATGGAAGCATGATTTAAATAGATTTATAAATTTAAATGCAACATTATGGTAGCGTGGCAATTAGATTCTTTCGCTACCATGATATAATAACTCTTCTTCTTAAATAAATAAAGCGCGATAAAGCTTACGCTTCGTTTTCACATTTCTTTTTAAAAACAAAATCCTAAACTGCATTATCGTCTTTCAACAAGTCACCAAGTGAATTTGAGAAACATTAAATAAAATTTGCTAGAATTTTACCAAGGTAATACTACATAAAAGTTGGAAGCGCAGTTAAAATTTATAACATTATTCCAATATAAAAGAGAAAAGGTAAATCATTAATGAAATTAATAAATTTACCGCTAAACTGAACTAAATCAAATTGGAATTAATATATCACTAATAAACAAAATGAATTTATTACCAAAGAACTATAAAGCGAAATGATTGGAAAATTATTCGTTACAAATTAAAATAGTAAAATTGACGTGGTAGTGCTTTCGTTAACACGCTAATAAGGCTGTAAGAAATCCCACATAATGCTATTAGGTGTTTAAAAATTCGTTACGAAAAAACTTCATTAATATAAGTTTCTCAGTTAGTCATTGCAAATCTTCTGGCAATTGTCATTTGTTTCCATGGTCTCGGGTTTCGTAAATGCTACCGTAAATTTTTTGCAGCCTTTTGTGAGAATTTAATTCGCTTTTGAGTTGTTGTTTAGTTTTAAAACTTTAGATAACAAAATTTTCAAGAAAATGCTAAAACTGTATTACCGCGATAGCCGGATTTTCAATACAATATCAGGTCGCGTTTGAAAGAAAAGGTCAATTGTTTCTTAATTTGCCATCTATTTTTGTCAGTGGCATTCAAAAAGTAATTATTTACTTTACTTAAAAAATTATGGCTATGGTAAGTGAAAGTGAGAGAATAGAGCTATTAATGATGATTGGATGCGGTGATCCTAAAAGAACTCAATAAGAAGTTTGTAATTTAGATTTAATCAAGTTCATCTTACGCGACATACTATAAATCATACTTTAAAGGTTGCAACAAACTGGAAGCATTAGGTGTGTATTTAGGAATTGACAAACAAAACTACAAAGGGTGACGAAAACAGCTAAGATGTTTTATTAGAAACAACTAAGAATCCTTGCATGTCATTGTGAAAAGTTGTACTAAACCAAGGTCTCAGTGAAGCATTTGCAAGACTAATTTTGCAAAGACACAAACATTTTCCGTATAAATCTCAGATGGATATAATGATTGAACGCCGCAATAATGTCTTGAATTTCACGAATAGCATACTATTTTCAGGCGAAGCCACGTTTTGTTTAAAAACAAGCTTTGATTCTGAACACAGGAAAATTCCAGATGGATGTTATAATAACATACAAAACGGCCCGCAAAGCTGGTGAATTTTATTGAAGAAAATATAGTTAAGCCATTTTTCACCGAATACACTTTAAACAGTGATCGCTGTTTATTGTTACTTGCTATTTGCTTTTGTTAATTTCTTTTGCCATGAGCAACAGTCGGGAGCACCTAATCAATGGGTTTGGTTTCAGCAGGACGGAGCTCCTCCACACAAATGTAAGCATTATTTCGGTAGCGTATTTCTAAATAGGTGGTTAGGAAGGTGAGATTTTATTGAATGGCCACCTCTATCCCCCGATTTATCTCCCCTAAACTTTTTTATGGAGACGTTTAGAACTAAAAGTGTATCACGATCGCCCTGCTAATTTAGATTGATTAAAACTTGGTATTAGACAAGAAATTCAACAAATATGGCAAGTTTGGTTAAGCAATTATTTCCGAAGTTTTATACGTTTTTGCATCACTACTTAGCTGATAATGGAGAGCAGTTTGAAAACCATATTCAAAACAAAATTGTTATTTAAGTTTTCACAGTTTACTGTTATGTGTTAAAAATCCACCTATGGCGATAACAAAGTTTATTTATTTTCTCTTGAAAAATCTCTTATATAGGGTTGTAAATTAAACAACTGATAACATAATTACTCGAAAACTAGAGACCATAGAAATAAATGACAATCGTCAGAAAATTAAAGTATTGCCGTTCGAAGAAGCTAAATATAGTGATATAAGCAAATTACGTAAATTTAATGATATAATGATAAATAATTACTTGAACAGTATAAACATGAAATTTAGTACTAATTACGATTTTTGAATTTCAGATAAAGTTTCATTTTGATAACTGGGAATCGTTACACGAGTATATAAGTCCAGAAGTTTTACCACCTGAATATGGCGGAACTGCTCCAGAGATTGATTTTGTAAAACTAAATCAATCGTTATACAGTCAAAATACCGTAATATATGAAAAGCTCAAATATCAAGATATTAACAATTGGAAGAAAGGATCTGTATAGTAAACTAATTATTTCAACATTTAAAAAATAATGCAACACCATATGAAGTAATACTTTAGATACTTTGATCATTTTGTTTAAAATAAAATAATGAAATGAATAAATAAAATAAATTTTAAATTATTTGAAGTAAAATATCTGTCAGTAGTCACAAACAATGAAGGTGATTTGGTACATTAAACATCATTATTGTAAACAAATTCAACAATGTGGGAGGTACTTTTATAAAATTAATGTTTGCGTTTTTATATTCGGTTGGTTGGTTTAAAGCAGGCAAGGTCACTTATAATCAGTAGAAATTTTGGTCCATTATGACAATATCTTTAATAGATTGGTTTAACATCATTAAGTGAGTAACAAGTGATTAGACGTTTCCGTAACAAGGTGTCTTATATTAATACTCAGTACTTAAAAGTCAAGTTTATAAATATTGCATCAAATAAATACGTTCATAGAAATGAGTGGAAATAGGGTAGAAGATTTAGTGAAGGAGTTAAAAAAAGTAGTTTTGGGTAAGTTTACAAAAAATTACAAAAAACAGTTGTTGCAACATGCTTCTATGCGGACGCTGTCCCAATATTTTTTATACAGCATGACCCATTATGTTTGTAATTTTTCCCATATGTAAAATCTATTTAGCATAAAGTCAAAAAATGTATTAAGTAATGTTGCCAATGGTATTAAAAATTGAAACCTATAAATTTTTCAAAATAAACTAGTGCTAGGTATTAAGCACAACCAAAGAATATTTAAAGACACTTTGATGAAGAGCTTTTATAAATCTTTACATAATCGTTTTTTCCGCCGCACTTAATCAAATTGCTCAATAATTCGTGTACTAAAGTTAATTTCATTAATACCAAAATTAATTTTTATTCCCTCAATGCGTAGAAAAAATTGATTATGGTAGTGGACAATGAAATTTGAATTCGAGACACTCATTTGGACAATTAGACAAAAATTAGGTACTCTCCAAGCATTTGCAAACTTATATTAATAAAATACTAGATGGTGATGGTGCCATAATACGCGACTGTATAAAACGTGAATTAGAGCAGATCCTCCTAATGAAAGGGTAACACTGAAATCGAAGTAGCTGTGAAGCAAATGCTACTTGCCAAAATAATTTAATTTTTGAAAACTAATTTAAACTGAAGTTTAAAATTTTTCCAAAATTATAAAAGATTTAAATAATTTGGGCGAAAAAGGCAATGCTTGATTTGTTCTCGGATAGTCAAATTTACACTGGCAAATTTCTTCATTTACTTACTGCTGCGTAACGTGTTCTGTCAAACTGTAATAATTTTATTGTAGCAATTATTAATATTTGTGTATGATGCTTTATTACAGTTTCTATTAATAACAAAACATTTTTTATTTTTTGTGTATTGCTACCGTAATACAAAATGAATGATCAATCCGGGTTGAGTAAACAGAATATGAATGTGTCTCGGCCTAATAAATGAACACTATTATATAAAATCAAATAATAAAATGTAAATAACATAGCTATAGTGACATTATGATTATTAATTACAACCACAATAAATAATTGCATTTTGAAATCCTTGAGAGTTTTGAAAATCATTTTAGAATAATATAAATAGGATTTTCATGAAATACTAATTATGTTTATACTAATATTAATTAAAAAAACTGATTTTGCAGAGTAGGAAAAATTAGTGTTATGCTCTTAATATAGTTTGGCAACTTATCTTATTAAAAAAGTGTACAATTTGTATTTTCCGTTCCGGTTTTGTATAAGTTTGATAATTTTTAAATTACTGGTAAAAATTATACATAAATATTTAGTTGGCAAGTATAAACCCATCTTTAGATTTTACTACCCGCATTTTGGAGTAAAATATCAGTTAGTTCAAACGTGAGTGCATTCTTAGTCAGATTAACGTCTCACTCTATACAATTCAATGGCATTTTATAATTATCAAAGGTCGACCTAAATTAAATTGATAAACTATATTAAATATTTCTCAAGATTATTCAGTTTTATGCACAGCAGATTAAAATTTATTTTTTCAATTAAATAATAACATTATATGGTTTTATTTGGACTAGGTTACAATATCACCAATGATTTATAATACTGTTTAAGAGAATAAAACAACAAACAAATGCCTGAGTTACGGAATAAAATCCTTACAAATGGTGACACATATCTCTAAAGCCTGAAATATCTGCAACTTTCCTTGGGCCAGTAATAAATACTTAACCAAAATAAAACGTTCAATTTTAACTGTATTAATGCTAACCGTCCTACCTGAGTGGTTAGGTCGTTGGAACCCAAAAAATATCCGTTCGAACCCGGACGAAAGTGAAAAATTTTTAAAAGATACATTTTTCTCAGATAAGGAAGTAAAATGTTAGATCCAGTATTAGTGTGACGCTTTGTACATTAAAAACTCTTTCCGGAGACTCGAACATCTTCAGTCACGGCTGAATTCTGGCAATTTTGGTGAAAAGCAACGGAAATTTCGACATTCCGTAGCAACACCCGCAGAAACAAAAAAAAATCAGTTACGCACACTTGAAACTATAAAATATTACAAAACTACCACAGGGACCTTTTAGTAACGGTACGCCGGTATATGTCAAGCCTAATATGCCAGCCAGTCTGGTTTAAGTAATTAATGCGCGAAATTAATTTTGTTAGCTAATTTGATAAAATCCTGATTATTTCGTTAACATAGTATAAATAGAAAAGATAAGGTTTTTTGAAGTTTCGCTCTAGAGAATAGTCCTGTTGCCAAAACGCAACAACGAGGGCTTAGCAGGGAAATGCTATTGTTGGATTATGTATAAAGTGGGTTTGATTATTGCAAATAAGTTTCATTCTACCTTAGGGAACGTATAAATTAACTATAAATTACTTCAATAATTCTTGCATTAATAGAAAATAATTTGTAAATATCTACAAATAAACGTAACATATTTAAGTAAAGATTCTTGAATTTGCATTAATTACCCTTGCGAAAGTTAAAGACCTTAGCTCGGGTTTAGAAATAACCTACTGAACAAGCAGGTATGAGTAACATTACCTCGAGCTTAAGGGATAAGTTTTCCTTATACTTTTAGTCGTGTGTGGGTCGAGTTGTTGACATGTTAGCGTCAATATGACAACAAGTACAAAATAAATGCTAAATTTAACATAAAATATTTTTATTAGTTATTACAGTTCAAATTAACCCTTTTATTAATTGTGTGATTACGAAACACCGTATTCGCCCGAACATTGGTCCTTCGAACGGATTTTCGTCTTGTGTGAAATAGTGATAAGTATAGGCTGATATCAAGACAGTGTGTGCATATCCAATGCATCCCTGGCCTGTAGCAATACAGCGATACAGCGCGCGTCCTATTCAATATCAAAGACCACCACGTCGATTTATTCTAGAATCCGTGACCTGATCAATTTTCTGCTTATTCGAAAACAACGAATCAAGATTGGAAATACATTGTGTGCAAAACCTATTAGTAAGTACTTCCTTTGATCTCTTAATTTACGCTATTTGTACTAGTTATTGTTTTTAACATAAATACGGAAGTAGAGCTTAAGCGATTAAAAGTCAAGCACGGTCAAATAAAGGAACGCCTCACTCGCTTCAAAGCGTTTGTCGATTTATTTGATATGCACAGTGGTTCAATGCATGAATTAAAACTAAGGTATGACAAAATAAGTAATTTAGACGATGAATTTTATGTTGTGAAAAATGGGATTGAGGAATTAGATATCGATTCCGAAGTAGAATCTCTTGTAACTGCATCATTTGAATCGTTGTTTTATGAGTTAAATTTAGAAGTTACTAAACTCTTGAGTATTTCGGAAGCTATGCTACAAAGAGTGTCAACCTGCGTAGAAATACAACCTCCATCGAAAATACCGGGAATTAAGCTTCCAAGCTTCGATGGCACGTTAAGTGAATGGGCTAATTTTCATGATACCTATCAATCATTAATACATTCAGATGTTAATTTAACCACTGTAGATAAATTTGAATATCTAAAAATATGCTTACGCGGCGATACAGCGCGTATTACAATTTCAGACCAAAATTATGAGATAGCTTGGAATAAAATAATTAAAAGGTTTAATGACCCTGAGAGCGTAATACTTAAACATGTCAAATGTATATTTTCATTGCCAACACTGACTGAATAAGGAATCGCATTCCTTATTACGTGAATTAATCGATGACGTGTCTAACCATCTGGAAGCTATTAAGGCTCTAGATTACGGCAACAGTTTAGCATACAGACTATTGATTCACCTAATAAGAGAAAAAATAGATCCTACGCCACGTCGCGAACGGGAATGTGATATTTCGGAAAAAAGAGCACTTGATTTTAAATATTTCTTAAGTTTTTTAGACAAACGAGCAAAATTATTAGGGAAAATAGCTAATGACAAGTCAAATTCAACGGAAACAAAACAAAACCGTAGCAGTCGGCCTGATACGCGTGATATAAAATCGTCTCATGCTATTGCGGTAAAATCATGCAATACTACGAGAATCTACATATGTATTCTGTACTGCGAATCATTTCTCAAGTTACCAATTGCATCTAGAATATTAGAAGCAAAGAATCGCAAATTATGTTTAAATTGTTTAAGAAGCGGCCACTTCATGTCTGCACGCAAATCTCGACTTACCAAGAAAGGCATGATACCCTATTGGATCTAGAATCAGATCAAATCACTAGATCAGATACACAAACAGAATGTGAGCGTACTCAGTTCGCATCAATCAGTTCACAAGAACCACTCCCTCTATTATTTCCAACTGTGTTAGTACATCCAAAATGCAATCGCTATTGTCAACTGCAGTGGTTACGGTATTTGACAATCTTAAAAAGTCTAGTTATTCTAGGCTTCTATTAGACTCAGGATCACAGTCTAACTTCATTACTGAAGAGCTATATAGCCGTCTTCGTCACACATACCCATTCTTGGGACAAATCAGTCGCAAGCACATATCAAACATGGAACTGAGGTCATTATTAAATCCAATCATTCTAACTTTCTTTTAAGGATCAATTGTTTGATTTTACTAATAATCACAGAGCAGGTGCCCCAAGAACAAATTAATATACCACATACTAATATTCCCAAAAACTTGCCACTTGCTGATCCCACATTTAGTAAACCAGAAAAATTCACCTTTTAATAGGTGCGGGAGTATTTTGGGAACTGCTGACTATAGGTCAAGTTAAAATTGAAAACTCGGAGTATATTTTACACAAAACTAAATTAGGTTGAGTAGTAGCTGGGTAAGATTTACCCAGGAGTATACCAGTTCAGAGTAATCTTTCGGATGATAAAGAAATTTTATTTCAATTAACAAAATTTTGGGAAATTGAAACAGGTCCAAACATAAACCACCTTTATCCTGAAGACCAAGGATGTGAAGATAAATTTAAACGAACAATACGGAAGGATAGAACAGGTCGGTTTGTTGTTACAATTCCATTTCGAACCAATGCAATAAAGTTAGGAGATTCGCATCAAACCGCATTAAAACGGTTCCACTCATTGGAACAAAGGCTGGAAAAGAATAAAGCACTGAAGCAGAAATACGTTGAGTTCATGACTGAATATGTGTCATTAGGACATATGACATAAATAACGCCCAATGTTATTCATAGTGAAGGATACTATTTACCTCATCACGTCGTATTTAAGGAGGATAGCGCGACAACAAAGTTACATGTAGTATTTGACGGTTTTGCGAAATTTTCGTCGGCATTATCGCTTAATTATGTACAAATGCAAGGGCCTGCATTATAAAATTACTTGCTAGAAATTTTATTGAGGTTTAGACAACACGCTATTGTCCTAAATGCAGATGTGGCAAAAATGTACCGCCAAATTTGGGATGAAAATGAATGAGTGTTCCAAAAAATTTTATGGCGTCAGAGTCCTTCAGAGTCATTAAAAACTTATGATCTGAACACAGTTACATACGGGACAGCTAGTGCTTCATTCTTGGCGATTAGGTCATTACAGCAAATTTCATGCGATTGTGAAAACAGAAATCGTGAAATAAGTAAAATCCTTAAACGGGACTTTTATGTAGATGACGTCCTAACAGGTTCCGAATCTGTTGAATCACTCATTCATATTAAGTTAGAAATTACGCGGGCACTTGCCACTGCTGGATTTGAGTTGCTAAAATGGCAATCAAATTTTACAAAAATCTTAAGTGAGAGTACAAACCCAGAAAGTTCTCACCCAGTAGCACACTCTAAGTACGTAGAATCGAAAATCCTGGAATTCATTGGGATCAATCAAAAGATCAATTTCAATACCTATTAAGAACTAAAAATATAAAACGTGTAACGGAACGTGTAATTTTAGCAGAAATATCCCAAATTTTTGATCCATTAGGATTAGTAGGTCCAACCAGAATGATAGCAAAATTGATATTGCAACAATTATGGTAACTTAATTCAAATTGGGACAAATCTATTCCCATAGAACTGTACACGAAATACTGTGAATTCAAACAAAATTTGCATCATTTAAATAATATATCAACACCGCGGCGTGTTATTTGTGCAAATGTAAAACATTTAGAGCCATATGCATTTTGTAATGCTTCAGAACGAGCGTACAGTGCACGTCTGTATCTAAAATCGGTGAATCAACACCGAGAAGTAACCAGCAATCTACTCTATGCAAAATCAAAGGTAGCACCGCTGAAGTCAGTTTCCCTACCCAAATTAGCATTATGCGAAGCGCTATTGTTGGCACAATTAGTTACGAAGGTAAAAGGGGCATTCACAGTCTCGGTCGCGGATGAATATTACTGGACTGACTCAAATATTACCTTATCATGGATTTCAAAGCCACAAAGCTGTTGGAAACAATTTGTTGCGAATCGGGTGTCACAAATTCAGCACTTAACAAATCCATCATTTTGGCGACATGTCCCAACATCGCAAAATCCCGAAGATATCACTATATCACTTCATGGGGATTATACCCACAAGATTTAAAAAATTCAGGTTTATGGTGATATGATCCATCTTTCCTAAAACAAACTGAAAAATTATGGCCCAAATTAGCTCATTGAGTAATGAACACAACCCTGAAGAGAAGATCATTTCAAGACGTACATTCACACACCTAGTTGTCACGGGATTTATTGCACTCGAGAAGTATTCAAGTTATACAAAATTGAAAAGAATTGCCGCCTACGAGGGTTGCCTTTAATGTTGTTACAAATGACCACTAGATGTCGCTGGTGTAATAAGTTATTGCCATATTCGTAAAATTTGACATTTTGTATTGTAAAAACCGTGACGGCTTAGAAATTGACAGAGTAGTTTGTTTACAGTACGCGTTTAAAGAAAGTAATTTTGTGAAAAAATGGAAATTACTCGTGAAGGTTTTCGTT
>JAHWXV010493578.1:0-16908 GCA_024586415.1 Phrixothrix hirtus | reverse complement strand
GTGGCGCCCATATTTTACCGATTTAGACCTACTTTCCCGACAGTGTTTAGCTTCGCAGTCCAGGAGAACCACGCCTCGCTCCACTGTAGCTTTGCCGGCCATTGCTAAAACACTGGTGTTTCTGCCACATGCGTTATTGCAATTCCGTCTTGTGACAATGTGCTTACTAATGAATAACTATAAATACTATCAAAACCGTTAACAACTATCCAGAGCTAAATTCTACTTAAGTCTAGCGATAATGCTGAAAAGGATAAATAGTGTTTATTGGTCACACAAAAAGTTTTGATAATTAAAAAATAATATTAGTAACAATACATCAACACTTATTACCATCAAAATATGATTATATATCTGAACTAAAATGTTTTGTATAGTCGAACACCATGTATGAAGTGCAGTGAATAAATTACTAATATACATAGTGCAAAGTGAATTTAGCAAAATATCGTCTAATTTGTGTTAAACAACCATAATTATGTTAAATTATAAATAGGTGCAACACAATGTTATTTCGTACTAAATAATCGATTGTATAATATACCATTAATTTCTAAACAAAATTGATAAAGCATATGAGGCAGTCTCCTAAGTAAATGGTTGTATAGTCAGGTGTTACCGTTTTTGAAATTTTATCAGCAGGTTATTAGCAAAATGTACTTTAAATTATAAACTTTGAAATATTGGTGAAAGAATAAATAAATGCGATTAGATATTTTATTTTCATAACACGTTTTAAAATTTGTCTGCTAATATCACTAAAGCTAATAAATTTACAAAAAGGAAACTCAAGTGCTACAGGATAAAATCATAAATATAAGGTACCACTTTAATCAAACGCATAACACATTAATTATACGTGTGAATGCTTGATTATTAATTATTTCATCTTGTAACGGAAAATAAAACGGAACAGAAAAATCTAATATATAATCAGATTTTTCTTTCAATTAATGAAATGGATCTGTATGTAATATGTTAATTGTCAATTGTCTTTAGCGTGTTATTAGGTATGTCACAGGCTAAACTGATAATAACGCATGCGGCAATTAAAAATCACGAGTATTTAACCAAGTGGAGCGAGGCGTGGTCCATCGGTACGTGCGATACTAAACACTGTTAAGTCAAGAAAAATCGGTAAAAGGTGGGCGCCACTGTTCTCAAGTCGAAACTGCTACTGGGTGATGTTTGTGAAACACCCGGTATGTCGAGATGTTAGAAACCTACCTTAGGAGTGGTGACAGACACTCTAATGGTACTGCAGATATGTGACTAAGACTGAAAAGAAATTATACTAATGCTATGACGGCTCCTGTATACCATGGAGTGCTAACTTAATTATGAAATTGAGGTGAAGCCCCCTTTTTATGCTTAATATTGATTCAAAGCTATCTTTATTTAGGAAAGTGAGAATACTACGATTCTTTTGATACGCCCTATATTAAAATTAATGCTGATCATTCGGAAGAGTCTTGAATTCAATTTAATGTCCTGAGTAAATTTAGGTTGTAGTTTGCCGAAGGCGAACTACATAAAGGCTGGTACTAGAAATGACCACCTTGTATAGAATTAAGAATCGAACTAACTGAATTTTAAATTACTCTGCAAGTTTTATATTTACTTGAAACAAATGGTTTATAGCTCTTCTTTTATGAACAACTTATGAAATGAATACTAAATTTATTTAGCGCGCACTGTATAAATATCACCTCAGGTGAACTTTAGGTTGTCTGCAATAAAAAATTATACATAATTAGTTAATAAGCAATGGTAAAATGCATATTCCTTAATTAAAATTATACTAATAATACAAACATTAGCCTATGAAAGCGAGTTTCGCGCGTAGCGTGTTTAAAAGGATAACCAAAATACGTTTTCAGGTAAATACGAAATCTCGGACAAAGTTAAAGAGGCACATCTAGGTTGCATTGGCGACACTTGTACGAGGAAACACATAGTAAACATTAATAATTAAATGGGTACCCAGACTATCAAAGGTTTCGCTGAACAATTTAAATTACTATAATACAGTTACAGAAAATTAGCTTGTACTTTTAATAATCAAAAATGTTTATTTAACCAGTTTCATTCATCATTCGTTTCAATTCTTCCACAATAAATGGAAGGAACAATGTCCCTTTTATTACGTTATGTAAATTTGCAAACTAAGATGGTCTTGATAAATTATTTAAAGGCAGAGGTGACGGATCCCCTTCTTTTATATGGACAAAAATACGTGGAGAGTATTTACTATTTTTGGTGTTTATAACGTTGCTAAACTTATGAGAAAAGCCGCCCTTTGTGTCCTAATTACATGAAGACCCCTCTCGGGTAGAACTATACGGAACGGTACCTGTCTGAATCCTGCCAAATTTCGAATCCTAAATTATTTCTGGAAACCCCAACTTCGACACCAATGTCCTAGTGGCTTAATAAATTTTGACAGAGACACTTTCGAAATCTAAAAATTAAAGGCACAAGGGACTACTATTCAAGATAACTTTTACTCTCGGCGAACTGTATCGCTTAAAGCCTGATAACTAACTAATCCTGCAAATCCTGCAATTGCATATTTCCCAACCTTTGTATTGGCATCGAATATCTTGGAGTGTTTTGTAATCATCTTGTTGCACGAATAACTTTTAAACAGGTTTCTCACATACTCATACTTATATACTTATTTGTGACTTTTCTTATCTGATTTTCGCACGGATTTGTAGCATTCAGGTCTCCTTAGCGCGTGCCTTAATGGTACTTTACTGTTTAATCAAACGTCAACGCTGAGGTCACCGTTTGTGAGAATACAAAATAGTTTAGTTTTTTTAATATCATTAATTTGTTTCTGTATATTTTTGCAATGAATAATTTTATATATTATACGAGGTGGATCTAAATAATTTTAACCTATTTACTTCTGAGGAAAATGATTTCTTACTGAATTTAAAAGAAATCCTACTCTAATTAAATTTATTAAATACGTAATGTATACAGTCATGTGCAATTAGTACGTTATTATTATTTAAAGTCTTACAAAACGCATCAACGGCTGACAGGTAAGTTACAATTTTTTCCAAAAACCAATTCATAAGGCGTGTAATTATTTTGAGTGTATACAGTACTATTAAAAACAACTCACTAGAATGATACCTACGTGCTAGTTACAAATAAACTACATACATGCTCTGAAATACTACAATTAATATGCACACAACGAAGCAATCATGCAACGGTAATTAATTATTAGTAAAGCGCAAGCAATATCGGCAACGATCATTAATCGTAGTGAACGGTTCATTCAGGCTAGCATTAACTTTTAATGGAGGACGGTTGACAAGGTTAAATTCTCGTTAATGTTATTAATTAAACGGCGCTTCTCGTAAAAGGGCTTCAATCAACAATAATTGACTTATACAGGTCTTTAGCAAATGCTAGGATGCACTTGTGAGTTGTCTAGAATTCACGCTCTTGGTGAAGATACATAAACGGGAATAATCGACCAAGAGGAATTGCTGATCTCCTGATACTCGCAATCCTTTTTGCGGTCGCGATGTCTTGCCCCGCCACTGCCTATTATACTGCGAAACTAGCAGAAGCGTTTCCAAGCATCCCCTGTGGGTCTGCCGGATTCGTGCGCCAAGTCCCACGGGGCAATTGTGGTGTCAGAACAAGGCAGACAACCTAGGGGGCGGCGATTACGCGTTCCACAAACCTTCAACTTGGCTGTACCCTTTTCAATTGCCTAAGTGAAGAATCGTGTTTAGGCCTCGGTGACGAGCTCTACTGCCAAGGCACCTAGATTTGGTCAGCGACGGCAAGAAAGTTTTACAACTTCCAGGCGTTAACTAAGTTCGCCGGTTCAATCGTGTGTTTTAATGTAAAGGTTGATTCTACAAGCGGGCCCTGATACGAGAGCATACTTCGGGTTTATTATATCGCAATAGAACCTGCAGCGCGATCAAATGTGAAGTGAATAGGTTCGAGGTTGACACCAGAGTGTCTAGCTCGCTTCGAATTTGAACGCGAAGTTCTCGTGTATCGGTGCAGTTGGCTCCGCAGCCAAAAGCGAAGTCCCTCAGCGTACTTTCGTCGCTTATTTTATACTGTTTTAATATGCGCTATCTTTATTCCAGTCGCGTAATTTATTTTCTATTTCAATCCTGCGCTTCGCAGTCACTCGGTACTCGAAATTTATAACGTGTACATATTTAAAGTGGCGGCATCTCATTTTATATATACAATTATCTTAACTAATTTGAATTACATACATTATTAGTAATTTATCTAATTTTTAATTAGTTTATATTAATTTATTTACATTTTAAGTTAGATAAGCTCCTAGGTTTACAATAATTTATATCTATAATTAATTATTCTAATCACTCAATGTTTCCACCACTCCGCGATTTATTAAAGTCTTTTATATTGTCTTTCTACTTAACTTAATAATAAAATTATAGCATTGAAACTCCCAAAAAACTGTATCGGTTTTTATAATCGCGATTTCGGTGTTATACAGGTACTTTTACAGACTGCGTCTTGAAATGCCCGACTAACATCTTAAGATGCTCGACTACGTCTTAAGATGCTGCTGACCCCCCGAAGCTGACCTAGTAACAGGACATTGACCTTGAATTGGTCTGAAATTGGCGCGGGAGCTTGTGGCCCCAGAATCTGAAATGACCTTGATGCTAACTTTTAGGCCCCTTTAAAATAACAGGATTTTGATTTAGAACTGTCATACCTCCTTTACTTATGTCTTATCCAGTTTAGCTTAGGTATTTATATCTTTAGGATTTAAATTTACAAAGTCACAGACAGTTTATTAATATTTCCTAACTTTATGTACATCATGTGCTATTCTTTAAATATGTTACTCTAAAAGAACCAAATGCGCCGTCTGTTTCTTTACAATTATTTTGTAATTTTATTTTTTGTACAATACTAGATTAACTTATATGACGATTTAGACAATTACGAATTTAATTAATTATAAATAGCTAGACTACTGTTGATAAAGATTGATTATTGCTGTGTTCATCAACAATGCTGTAAAAAAGTGTACTTATCCTAAGAAATGTTGAATAATGCGTGAAAAAATAGAGAAACTGTTCCAAGTTTCTAACAAAGACGGACTTCGCCGACTTTTGAACTAATAAAGTGATCTGCCGTGAATTTTCTATCTGCCGGCATTAAATCGATTACTTAGGACATTTGCCTCAAAAAATAATTTAATTAATAAATTTGAACTAATCAATGGTGATAACTAGCCTTGCAAATGTTCATATATTAGTTTAAATTTGAACTTGCAGGTATGTGGCTTTTCACTCATGTAGTGGTTCTACTCATTTAGAATTTAAACTTCCCACTTTATAGGATATCTATTCATTTTTATTTTAATCTCATTTTCTATAATTCATTATTAGATGGCTCTTCCATAAAATATCAAACGATAACGGCACTGGTCAAGTGTTTATAAGCGATTCTTGCATTTTTGAACGGCGTGAAGCAGTCTATCTCGTGCTGACGAGTCCTAACGAGGACGAAATAATGATCCACGATTGGCTGTGCGGGGAAATTTGAAAATACAAAACTTTGTTGTTCGCTTACCTACATTTTTATGTAAGTTTATGCGATTTTGGTGGTGACTAGCCTTGCAAATGTTCATATATTTGTTTACATTTGAACTTGTAGTATATGGATTTTCATTCATGTAGTGGTTCTATTCATTTAGAATTTACACTTACCACTTTATAGGATATCTCTTCATCTTTATTGTAATCACCCCAAATTAATATGGCAGATATTTATGTTATATAGAATTTTCTATTTTCTTCAAGTAAGGAAATCTTGATAACAATACAGTGCAATATAAGCATCTTACATTAAATGATAGTAATAGTTTTTTCTTATTTAATAAATGTTGATATTTGTTGTACCGTGTCGTGTACATGCGTATCTGAGTTAAGATATTACGCTCTAAGACAATTAATTTCAAATAAGAAAATTAGACCGTTTACTGCAGCCAACCTCTTTCATTAGATGACTATTGCTAATTATTGTTAATTTCGAAATGACAGGTTTCTGTAAATAAAGTTTGATCTGTTTTTTGGAACGCTTCTTTTATTATCATTAACCGAGTGCAATTAAATTATGCAATGCACCTTGAGTACGCTGAGCTGTACCACTTAAGTTATATCTTTTCAATTTTATGCAAAAATTTATAATTTTCTCTATATCAGTTAACATTCCGACATTACTTTAAAATAAAACAGGAACTCTACCTAGTATTAACTATAGATTACCCGATGGGTGTTTGCTGCGAGCACCTTTGACGTTATAGTCATAAAGAGTCTGGTTTGGTTCTCCAAACTATTATGGTTTTCATCCTAACTAGGCTGACGCGTTTACAATACGAACAAGGCGCTGGCGCTGTTCAATGCTGTCATAAAGAAGAAACTGACGTATTCAAGCAGATGCGGTTGCTCTAGTGAAAATGTGGCTTGCCGACAGATGTATCAAAAACCAACGTTTGACTAAAACATAGTCGTCCCTTCCTTTTGGGAAACTATATGTATAAAATAATCCTTAATTCATTGTTATATCTATAAAATGGAGCGTCTTTTCAAAATGAATTTCCATAAAAGCTTGTTCTATTCCATTTTTGGGTATATATTGTAAAGTGTTTAGCCTTAACCCATCTGCAGAAACAATGTTAAAAGAGCACACCTGTGAAGAAATTGGACGAGAATTCCAATTGACGTTTTACAGATTTGAATTATAAACTTTTTAGGTGGATGGTGCATATCCCAAAGTACGCATCAATTGAAGCTAAGTTAGCCGATGCTGATGTGCTGATGTGGGTTTATTAAGATTGATGCTTAATAACGCAGGTGTGCAATCAGCTGAAAACGTATCCCACACAGTATAATATCTCAATGCAATCATCGGTGCTAACATGAAAAAGCCCATAGAAAGTTAAATTTTTTAATCAAAAGAACAATCTCGATAATAGTTAATGCAGTAATAGTTTTTGAAGATTAGAAAGTATTTTAGGTTTTCAATTATTAATTACAAATTAGCTTATAGTATAAAGTCCACGCTGCAAATACGTAAAAATTTAAATACTTTGAATATTTTCGGCAAGTCTTGTATGATTGTTACAAGTGAAGTTGTGTTACCACTGTAGCGCATGATGATGCTTTATTTAAGCACAGTCGGCTGCACGTTTTGGAAATAATGACTACCTAACCACAAAATATTTGTATGACGGCATAAAAAATTGGAAATAATTAGATTTGTTGTAAGCGCGTCTTAAGTTTTGACAAACAATAATAAATTATTTAGAGACACCCGGTATATAGAAATGTATACATAATTTTTAGAATATAATAGTATATAATAGCAATAAGATTAAATATTTAATATTAGTATTAATTCAACTGAAAATAACGTTTTAAATTCGTTCTTTGTTATAAAATAAAAATCAATTGGGGTTTTCATATAATACAATGTAACAAGGGTATTTTACAAACTACTACGCCAGCAAAGGCACGGACATGCAATAACCTTCGAGACGTGAGTATTTCTAAAAATAGTTGGTAACCATTCCCGCTTTCTCCCCGCGTTCCGAAAGAAGTGCTTCTGAGTTAGTTGAAACTAGAGGGTAATAAAATAAACGACGCTTCCTTGTTTGTGTCGCTGATACATGCGTACTTTAAAGGGGCGATGTCAAGGTTCAATTTAAATTCCAGAACAGAAGAGCTATTCAAGTTTAAGTTTCGTAAATGACCGAATTTTTGGGAAATTCAGCATATTGACGTCCAAAGGCGGGTTATAATTGGATCAATTATCGTCTTTCCACGTTTGTTTCCTGTACAAGTGTTTAGGATCGAACTGTGCAGTACAAGCAAGCTACGACATAATATGGAACCAGAGGCGGCAATGTTCCTTACTGCTTTTGGAAGATTCATAACCCTCAGACCACAAGTAAGTGAAGTTCTTCTACTTTGACTTTAACATCACATTATCTTCGAAGCCTTTCTGTGGGATTCGACAACAACCCCTTTTTATAAACTCCGCTGGAGAAAGTATTTCGGTCAAGTTAAAAATAGACATTTGAGATGACTTTGTAAATAGTTACTGAATTTTTAGTAAGTTCAATTATTAAGTTAAGCAAAGGCCGCAATTTAAAGGCTAAGTTTATTCCTCAATTTAGTGTGAATATAAATATTAGAAACCCAGGGGCCCCTAATTTAGTTAAAATTAAAAATATGTCTTGATTTACCATTACATATGCCGATTTATAAATTTATTAATTTGTGTTTACCGAATTGAACATTTTGTATTACAAATTATTCATTATAGTGACATATCGAATTCAGATTTTATTATTTCATAGCAATAAGGATCTTAGAATAAGTAACCATTCTTTCTTTCAGTGAATTACTAAGAATAAGTAAGGTAAGCATTCATCATAATTGTGAGTCTACGATTGACTTGATCGAAGTAAATATCCACTAGCGTACGATTCACCATCTACATAGTAAGTACTTCACAGTTTTCCCGCAAAACGGTTTCGAATTGGAGTTTTCGTTCTCTACTTCCCTTTTTAAAAACTAACGCCTCCAAACGAAGTGGTACCCTTAAATACGACTTCCTACTTGTGTTGAAATTCAAAAATATTTTGTAGAAAATGATTTGATTTAATGAAAAATTTCATAAATGAAAATTCTAGAACAAAAATCTGGTGTGAGATAACACTCGACTTTCTATTATCCATTTTAAATTTAATTTGACCTTAGTTACTTTTCTATACACCTACACTGTAATCTCTAAAATTAATTTAAAAGCATAAATAATTCAACCATTTTTAATTTTCAATTTACATGTACTGTGGCGTTAGAATTAAATTTTAAGCTGGTTAAGAGCAAAAACAATGTATAGATTTAAATAAAAACTAATTAAGTATGTAAATAATGCACACAAATTATTAAAATATTAATTTATATTTATTTTGGGAACGAAAATGGCAACAGTTGCCCATCCAATTAACTGTACACGCGAAACGCTGCTTAACTCCGGAGATCTTCCCTGGATAACTCACTTTAACAAATTTTCTCAACAAGACTGATTAGTTCATGTAAAAGAGCATCGTAGTAGTAAGAAACGTTGTAAGTTATAAAAAATGTTTAGAACTGTTTTTGAAAAAATCGCAAAAAATCTAAAAATTGCAGGAATAAAGAAACGAAATTCTTATTAGAACGTGTCAGGAAAATAATAAACTTAAATATGAAATTTCACTCTTTTACGACATTTAGCTTTTGAGATATATTAACCACACGTACACACAGACAGATCAATTTCTAATAACTCATTTTTCGGACTCAGGGAACCTAATTTCATATAGGTAAGAATTGAAGCTATAACATTTGTTTCTGTGCTCTCTCGTTTATAACAATGGTGTTGCAATAGACTTTACATAAATCTGAGTTTAATAAACTGGGTGAATAATAGATTCTCCACAATATAATTATCGAATTCCTCTATGGCACGCGTCACATAAGCTATATTTGTGAAATCAGGCGGGCTGATTGTGACTTCATGTATCGTATTTTTACGTCATGTGCACCAGGCTTATTTTTGGCTTCAATTGACTTCAGTCAAAATTTCGCATTGAACCTACGTAATTCGCAATGAAGAATTCGACTGGGTGGCCACGTGCCCTTAATCCCCTGAGGACAAGTCAAGAAAATATGCATAACTATTTATAAGTAATGCGTTAATTATTGGGAGTAAAAATATTTGAATAAATGTTAAATGTAGTATATTTTACAAATGTTACTGTGTAAATACAAATTGTTTTATCTTCAACTGTATATATTATGTGTTTTTATTGTAGATATGATCCATTTTTCATTATTTTGTGTACTTACGCAATACTTATTAAGGTGAAATGGTATTTACTTAATATCTTTGTTTTATTATATTTGCCTACTCTACATACTATAAAACTTAGAAAGGTACACAAAAATTGTATTTACTTTTGTCAGTGTAAATATTTGTAAGTTATGACGAACATTATGTGATTATTGCAATAACAAAATAACCGTACCTAGTTCTAAGATATAAAAGAAAACATTTAAGATACAAAGAAATATATATATATATATATATATATATATATATATAACTATTTTAAACATTGTTTACAATATTTAATATGAAAATCAGATATATAATATTGCGATCAGTAGAGTCCCATTTATACGGGAAAAATCCCTATATACCATAAATGTAACACAACACGCATTAAGAGACTTAATTTTTGCGTAGATGGGAATAGTGTTCAGGGTCAGGAAATACTAAATCGCAACAGGAACTGAGATTCTTTCAACTCCATATGTCACAATTATTTATCTTTGAAACTCTAGGTACCTACATAATAAAATGCTACAAATTAGTTAAAAGTCATTAACAAAGGGATGTCAATGGCAATATTAAAGATGGATAGAATTTGAACTAATTAATTTGAAAACCTTCGAAAGGAATATTTAAATTAAACTAAAATCACACAAATGGCTGTACTTCACACTAAACACGATCGTAACAAATACAAGGTTTAAGAAACAATTAACTCGGTATATTGTTGGTCATCAATTACAAATTAATTAATTCGCACCAACATGCTTAAAATTTAAAGACCCGTTAAATTATTGCAAATAAATTAAATCTCAGACATTAATAATTCTCATAAAGGTGTAAATAATTATTTCAGGATGCCGAAGTTAAGCAACATTTAAGAACGTAACAGTATTGGCAAATTTACTAAATGCTAGAAAAAAGCATTTAAATGAAAGGTAGACACAAAACATGACTGTCTCAGTAGAGGAAGGAATTTCAATTAAATAGGAGTTTTAGAAAATCTGCCAATGTGATTGACGTAATGGTAACATATGTAAGTAATATTTAAATAATTAATACTTTTAAAGTACACGTACATTTGTAGATAGTCAAGGTTTGAAATAATTGGGTAAATTCAAAAAATCAACCAAAATAATTGGTAAGCCGAAAATAGAGGTAATATTTTAAAAACCCAATGCATAAGAAATACAACGCGTTTTCATGATCTGCTTTCTGACTTAGCAGACGTTAACAATAATCAGTGAAGTACTTAACTAGAACGCCCAATACAAATTGTGTCGCAAACAAATCCGTTTAAGGCAAGTCTGGTCGCAATCGAAGATTATATCAAAGACAAGTCCAGTTTAAACGTATAAACAAAGAAAAGTAATTCAACCACGAGGACGAAGTACAGTAATCTACACAGTATCGTCTTGGAAGTGGCTAAAATCCGTTACCTGTAGCCGCAATAAAGATCAGTAAAAAATTCAATTATATTTGAAGGTGCATACCAATTATTAACAATTAAATTCATGTGTGATAACTTCGTGCTAAGTTTAAAACATTTATTTTAGTTTAATTTTCTTATTCAAAACTTTAATCTTAATTTACGTAGCTCAAAGAAGATTGTTGATAACAATTATGTTTGTTAATATCTTCTAGAATTCAGGTAAAAATATTTGAAAGTTCATTCATTTGAATACGTATTTAATTTAAAATGACATAATTTAACCTAAGAAATTTTATAGGCTGCATTGCGTAAGTATTAGAATTACCTGTAATCTTAACAATTTTTGTTTGCGATAATTACGTGCATCACGTGATTTTGAATTTAATTATTTTATTCGTACTTTATATTCCATAGCTTTATAATTAAAAGAAAAGGGGTAATCGGATTTGTTGGCCGAGACTCATGACAAAGGATTATAAGGTACCAACAGTAGATGTTTTACGATTGTCATCAAAATTAAAATAAAAGCAAAAGCGCGCCAGCTTGGCAAAGCATAAGTGTTTCTATTAATTAATTAACTGACAGTGACGATCATGGCAACAATATTGGGAACGCTATCATTTTACTTACATTAACAATGTTTTTAGAAAGAAATAACGATTTTAACGGTGATCTTGATACAAATGAATCGCTTTGTATTAATTGATTCGGGAGAGAAAATCCTAAATTCTAATTCAGCAAAAATGTTAATTAAAATAATGACGGTTCTCTCTCACGTTCAACAACATATAATTAAAGTAGCAATTTCTCTTTAGCTAAATAATTAATTTCATCACACAATATTAGTTCTTAGACACTATAATAAGACATATAATAAGATGATCAATAAAGTTAGTCGAGCAAATTTTAATTTTAACAAACAAAGATTCAACTATACTGAAGATATTTCCAAATAAAGATTAGTATAATCGTACCACGTTAGTATACGTAAATAGATAGAAGTACTGCTTAAATTTCAGTTGCGGTTTCTCATAAATCAAATTTGTAGGTAGCCTAACCTAGATGAAGAAAAGGACTGCGTATTTTGACGTAAAAGATTCAGATTCAGGTGATTATTTCACTCAGGTAATTAGTAAAAAATTAATGCCTTCAATGTAATTGCTAAATTATATAATCAGCTTCCCTGAGGAAAATTCTCAAATACTTGGTAATTGAATTTGCTAAGTAAATTTCTTTTTAAATTTTAGTAAGCAGATGTTCAAAATTTAATTAGAAATTAGAAAGTTTATGCACCATGTCAATAATATTCAATATAAATTTGCAAGAATACTTTGATTTCTGAAGGACGACTACAGCGTTTCACACTGACAAATTGAAAATAAAAGAAACAGTGTCTTTCGGGACAAATCAGTTCAAGCAATCATAACTCTAACGAATTGCTCGACGAAACATACTGCGGTGATTTACGGTTTTTCGTAAGTATACTTGTCATTAAAATTATAGCCTAAGCGAAACGTTTTGCACACAAATAATTAGTTTGATTAAATCAGTCAATTGTGATATTAAAAACGCGGGGCTAATAGCTGGCACATGATTAAAATCTACTTTGTTATGTGAATATTTGAAATTAGTAGGGTAGAATACATTAACTAGGCATTTGACAATGCCTTTCGCCTCTCAGAGTAAGTGATGTTGAATTTTTAGCTAACAATAGAATTTACAAATTATGAATGTAATTTCGTTTCACTCTACACTGAATATTGAACAGAAAATGTATTGGACGCAAGTTTTATTATTCACAATTTCGTTTTATCCACAAAAAATTGCGTTAGGAATGAAATATGACTTTTAATATGTGATTAAATTTACAACGTGAAAAAATCCTAAGAAATATTGCTTTATACTACAAAATATATTAAATTGGTTACATATAATTTTTTAAAACATAATAACGGTATTACTTTATCCTTATTTAAGTTGAAATAGAATTGCGTATAAATATTTCCAAAATATGAGTCTGTTATAAATAAACTTAATCTCAATTATTATACGGTATTTTCAAATAATATTATGTAACTAACTACTTCGGTTTAAATAAATTGGTGAATAGAACAAGCTAATGCACCGCTAATAAGGTGTTGCGGTCATATTCCTCTCCCTGACATTTAAGGTGAATTTTCCATTTTAGTTTCAAGGTTTTTAACGACGATTACATTTTTCATTTTTTTTTCGTTCACTTAAAAATCGCCTATGTTTTTACTATAATATTCGTGCGCGACGTTTTTAGAACCTGAAATACTTGGATACGTAAGAAATTCAAGTTTAAAGTATTTTATATTGTACCTATTGTAAAAGAATTATCATCAAAATTCTGTTAATCCTTTACAGAACCCAAAGTTAGAAATTTTTCGTTTTAAAATATTCAACAAATTTTAATAATTTAGAAAACAAGTAAAAGAACTCCTTTTAAAGCCATATTTTCTAGTACAAAGCAAAGCTATCTCTAACTATTGAAATTAATTACAAAATATTATTGCATAAAACACTAGTTTGGTGAAAGATAAGCTTTCTGATGTGTAATTGATCTTAGAATGTACTTCAGACATACGGATACTATAACGGTTTTTTTACACCAAACCGTTGCTTTAGGAGAACGTAATGGCTTCTCGTACAATTCTTTAGCAAATTATTCAGAATACTTGTGTTGTCCTGTAACAAACCGCTCATAGGGGTGCAGAAAGCAAGTCTTGCTCCCTTGACTCTCTCGTTAATTTGTTGTAGAACTTGCACTTTGTAAGTGTGAAATTGATCTATTTAAGCATTTGAAATAAAGTTCTTCTACTCACGCCTAAAATGCGAGATTTCTGGCGCGGCGAGGGCTGCGTTGAAAGGATTCCCTCACTTTCTGCAGGTTTTCTGGCGTCCGCAGTGTTCGTGGAGCTGCATACTTCATGTTTAGCACGCTACCAGTTTCTTCAAATTTCTTCATCCAAGCCAATATAGTATTCCGACACGGTACGTGCCCATTTCGATCAATACTGAACTGTCGTCTTTACGCACGCTGCACTTCCGTCGCAGAACTTGTTTTGTAATAACTATGAACACATGCAATACGTTGTTGCACGTTCAAACGCTCTATTGTGACTGACCATATAAAATCGCGTCCTCTCCTCTACCATCCGCCTTCCCGCCAACCACGACAAACTATCGTGTCGGCGTACTATTCACATTTGAAATACGTCAGTTGGCTGCACGACACTCTGTATATACCGTGTAATCAAACGCAAAAAAGTCACAAACTGTCAGACCTGTTTGGCGCCAGGTGCATGAAAGGCTTCTCGAGATGTAATAATCGCAAAAAAAATTTAAATTTGCCAAAATCCTGTTGTTATTTCGTTACATATTGCGACATTAATAGGATAAAGTATGCGTCTTTCAACAAGAAATTTTTACAACTGAAGTAATGGCGCAAATTTCAGTACTTTTGTATCAATGGAATGAAAAATGGAAGACTTGGACCGGTATGGCGCTCACTTAAAATAGCGAAACAGTTATTGTCCAAGAAGAGAAGAACATATTCCTGATAATAGTTTAGAGCTTGTATAGCTAAGAGAAGTTTACATTATGACAGAATACAAACGCACGCGGTTGCGCTCCGCCAAGTGAATTCCGAAAAATTCTATGCTAAAATGGGTATCGAGGAAATTATTGGTACCATGTCTAGTTTTGGACAGAGCCAGACTTAGGATCGTCAATTCGGGGCATGCTCTTCAACTAGTGAAAGCGGATCTGGTTTCCTATGCCAACGATGAGTTCAAACCAATATGGTAAATTTGGGACGTAGGTGTATATACGTTTGAAGATGTTGCCACAGATTCTAGCTCAGTAGCTATGCGGTAGAGTAGGGGGGGTTTGGTGTAGTCGGTGTAGGTATAAAGTCGTCAAGCATAACACTTTACGATTGGTCTCTTCTCAGTCCGGATAACGTCAAAGTAGGCTTAAGGTAAAAGTAAAAAAAGAAAGCACAGTAAAGAGCAAATAGGGCACCAGTCGTTCACTATAAAAAAAAGAAAATCACAAAGAACACCAGAACGACAGGATGTTCTCTTACAATAAGTTTACTTACAGTACGAACTCGGCCTCTGGTACAGTAGACCTAAGTAAACCTAAAGAAAAGTCAATTAGGAAAGAAAGCAAGTTCGGTGAAACTATAACAATATGATTTAACAAATAATCAGGTATTTATTCAGATACCCAGAAAGTTATGAGTCAGGCATAATAACACTAATTTAGCAACAAGATAATAATAACAAAAAAATAGTAAATAACGTTAAAGAATTTATGCCCTGGTTAGGGACGCATTGACATTCAAATAGGATAAGTGAAATGCTTTTTATAGATCAAAGCTAAGATAGAACTATTCGACGGTACCTCGTATATAGCGAGCACCTTACAATACTAACTCAACTCCAAATAATTTAGCGTCAGCATATAAATTAATTAGACTAGAACTATCTATTAAATGACATAAAAAGATAAGATATATTGACCTAAAGTGAAGAAAAATAATTAAAAAAAAATGTTAAGTATTTATCAAAAAAAAGTAATTATAATAACAACGTCAGTTTAATTTTTACTAATAACAATGAAGCTGTATAATGCGTAGGATATGAATACGAGTAAAATAAAAGAAATACGCACGATTATACGCTATCCAATCATGCAAATATGACTTTAAAAAAAAACTAGTTAAAGAAATAAAATGTTTTAAGTAACGTATTGCCAGTGATTAATTAGCAAGCATCTCATACATTTTCCACTAGAGAAACTTATATCTATGCTGCCTAAAATAAACCAGAGTGCCTCGTATACTACCAAAGAATTTACTATCTATATAATTCAAAACCGAAAAGTAAAGTAAGTTTTGTTTCTCTTATTTTACGATTATTGAAAAGCTATTACAAGTTCACTAAGGTGATTCGGAAATTAAATTTTGCAAGCAAACCAAAGTGACGAAATTATTTCATATTTAATATAACAATTAGTTTAAATAAGCAGCAAATGTTGATTATTACATAATACAAATTTTATATGTAATTCAGAAATTAAAAGAAACTAAACATATTGTGGACACATATCAATATGAGCACATCTGGATACAAGAACTCGCCACTATCGTACAGGTTAAAAACATCGCCCTTGCAACTTATACGACGCACTATGGAATATGATAGAACAAACGATGATCATAAATCAATTTCCTAGATATAGTGAAAGTGCTACTTATTTAATTTTATCGTAAAGTTAAAATGTCGTACTTTAATATGATGTAAGAATTTTTCTAATATTACATAATAAAATATAAATAAAACAACGCCCAACTTGTGTTAGTGTTACGTTACCGTAAAAGAGTTGATTCTTCAACGAAATTTGGAATAAAATAACTTGTGTAAACAGCACATAAATTATTACATGTTATACCTTTTCAAAAATCTTGCTTTATGCGAATTTCGATACAACTGTTAATTTATTAATTAAAATAGTTTTTACCAGATTAA
>JAHWXV010493527.1:0-20145 GCA_024586415.1 Phrixothrix hirtus | reverse complement strand
ATTACGTAATAAAGCCACTTCAGCTTTTTTATATATTCTATCTGCCTGTTTGCTAGAAAAATTTCTTTTAATATGTATAAAAATAGGAAAAATATTTTTTTTTTATAACTTCAGATAAATGTAAATAAAAAAATTTAATATTTAACTCTAATTATTTTGGATATAGATATAAGCAATAGGTTAAAAACATCGCATAATCCATTGCACCACCAACGAATAACAATGGGTAAAAGAAATTCTAAAGTTGGCAGAGGTTTTATAAATCCTCTCATCAATAGGTTACCTGGTGAAATGCATCTCACGGGATGTATCTCACTGGATATAACTATTGTGGCCCGGGGATAAAGTTAAAGAAACGTCTAGCACATAATGATCCAGGGAAAAATCAGTTGGATGAGACATGCAAGAATCATGGTAACCTATGTCGCGATAGTAACAACTTAAGTGATAGACATCAGGCTGATAAAATATTGCAAGAAAATGCCTGGGGTAGAGTTAAATCAAAGGATGCTTCTGCAGCTGAATGCGTAGCGGCATTAACAGCAGCAGGGCTGATTTAAGTTAAACGCAAATATAGGCATGAGCGCATCAAAATCAAACAAAAAATAAAATAAAAAAATAAAAGCGAAGAAGATATCACTGCGTGATAAAGTTTAATTCAGATATTTTAAAAAATATATAAAAGTTGGTCTTAGCACTAGCGGCACTAAAAGAAACAGAAGTGTATTCGATCATGGACTGATCTCGAGTATAATAAATTTTCCATTATCGAAGGCACGTTCACCAAATTCACGCTTCAGGCAGAAGAAAGAAAGGTTAAAGTACCAAACATAATACCTTTACCAAAAACATGAGGTATTATTCTTTCAATACCTTTTTTTACCGATCTATCAGCATTAGGACCGTTAACTGGCGGGGCTGTAAGCATCGCTAAAGCGGTGATTCAAATGCCGCAAAAACTTCAATCAGAAACCAGTCATCACAATAGAATTATGGATCTATTGCTATAGGAAAAAAAGGATCGGGACTTTATTTGAAACCATACAAAACTGGCATTGAATTATACTTGAAACAGGGAAATATATCAAAAAACTACTAAATTTGCCTCATAAACAACTAACAGGCGTCGAACTAGCGAAATATGCAAAATATGTTCCCAATTTTCGAGGAGTCCCCATGCGTCATGGTTTACCCAAAAGAGCAGCAGTTAATGAG
This sequence comes from Phrixothrix hirtus, assembly GCA_024586415.1. NCBI lineage: Eukaryota > Metazoa > Arthropoda > Insecta > Coleoptera > Phengodidae > Phrixothrix > Phrixothrix hirtus. The sequence continues at coordinate 18,930 of JAHWXV010493527.1, read as the reverse complement.
GCTGGCATCATAAACTTGGATAAAACAGAGAATTAACGTACGCATTGGGTATGCTATAAGTAGACCCGCAGCAAAGTTTTCTATTTTTATAGTTTTGTAAATGTAACTCCTCCTAAGGAAGTTATTAATATTTTCGAGGATGTGATTTTTACTACAACTATAAAAGGATGGAAAAGTTCAACACATTCAACTGCGGACATTTATGTCTTAAATTTTTGTATAATAAGCTGGAATCTTGACAAAATCTTTAGTAATCATATTGAATACATTCAGTTTGGAAGGTCCGGCGAGCACGGCTAGCTATGATTGCTATCCGCCAATCGAATTAGATTCGTGATATAAATACGTTTTGGCTTTAATTGGTTCCCATGGTTGCAATTCCATTAGAAATATTGCTATAAGTTACGCTATATAGATAGCGATACAAAGAAACTTTAGGGAATTTCAATTCCACACGGTGCATATAAAATTGATGAGATCAACGCATACTTGTAAAAGGTTTTTACAGGACACTTATCAGAGTTTCTCGATTGCAATAGCAAAAATAACTTAATTTCATCCACGTTTAATATCGAAGATATTTTTCAATTGACGGCCAATAATTGTCACACTCTGTATGTTACATTTAGTTGAATTATATTAAAGGACAAAATTAACAATTTATTAATTTTTCTTCTAAAAAATTTTCTTTATAATTTTAACTTTAATTTAACAGTGGAAACGCTGTGTTTGTATTTCAAAACCATTATTATTTCTTTTTAGGTAATAACGTCAAAATTTAGGTTTCATTCCTTTTATTCATATAACGTGTGTTAAGTGTTAAAAATAGAATGTCTGTTTTGAACTGATTGTTTCCGATAGCATGACTTGCGGAGAGATCGAGAAGCGCAGGGAGTGCGACAGTCTTCGTTGGGGCTTGCTTGTGGCAACATGTAATTCTTACCTTAAAATTTCCTTTGTTCTCTTAAAAATTACCTTATGATTATCTAAATTTTTAATTACGGAATTGATGTTCTCTTAAGAACTACCTGTCGCTAAAGTAAACCTTGGCTGGTATGTATCGTTATCACTAATTTTTTTTTGTTACTCAGGGGTCTTTTCTAAATTTATTACATACCAGCCTACTGATTTTTTTTGGTGAGGGTGTTGTGCCAAGATGCTGTGAGACAACTCGTAAGATCGTTTCATTTTCTTTTCTTTATTGCTTCCAATTTGGTAAGACAAACTTGATTAATATTTAATTTAAATTGTCGCATATACTACGACTGTTAAAATGTGAATTAAGGGCTTGGAGCTATAAAAAAATATTGAAGTCTATGTTAGCCTCATTAATTGTTTCTACGATTGCCTACATGGCGTACCTTTTTAATCTGAAGTGCTAAGCTCGTAGAACTATTAAGTCTCTACGATTCTCTTTTATCTTAATTGTAGGATTTAGTTTTACAAACCTTAGCTTGCAAGGATAATGTTCGCTTAAGTTCATATCTTCGACGGACTTATCAAATTGTAATGTTACTGTGTCTATTGAAGTTGCTCTGAAGTATCTCCAAACAATTTTCTGAAATCAACTACAATTCTAGAATTTTTTCAAAAAGGGGTTATTTTCAAAATTGGGACTTTACCTTTCATTCATTATAATATTTTATTCCGCTTATAAATTGCAACAATAAACACTTTTTATTATATTATTGTTATCTCTTTATGCAACATGTAGCTATCATTAATTTTAGAAATTAAATTTAAGCATTAACTTGTATTATAAGTCCAAGGACTTGATTAATTTTAACGGAAGCTGCTTCACACTTCTTGTTAATTTATTTTCTTGTGTAATTGACTAGGTCAAGCTTACTTTCTTGTCTTTTTTTTTGTACGTTCCTAATTGTTGGAAACTTTAATATATTTAAGGAATTGATTCTTGCAACATTACAGTACTGGCTGCATTCGAATGAAACCGCTGCTGACCAGCTATTCCATTGGAGCTTCTCCTGCAACCTGAAACAGAAGCTGTTCTGCACCGACGAGTGTTGTTAATTTGTGTATTTGTGTCTTTCCGATTACTTTCCGAATCGTTCAGCCATTGCGATGCTGTTTTGGTAACAATTAGCGAATCAATTATTCTTTTGTGTAATTTATAAGTAAATATTATTATCTTGCCTTCAATTAAATGTCAAACTCAACTGTGATTTAATTTTTTTAAGGGCATCATCGTTATTAAAGTTTTTTATTATAACATCTTTTATTTATTTGAATTAATCAAGCCTACCATTAAATAGGAAAGATTTTAGTCTGATGCTTTGCAAATTTACGTTTTCTATTTTTTAAATAAGTAAAACATTTATTTTATAAGAAATAACTTTTTCAATAAGTGTTACAAATAACGCCTCTAAATATAAGATTTCCTTTTAAATTAATTTTAACTGTTTAATAACTTTTTCTACTAAGGTTAGTTAATAAAATATAATTATTAATATAAATTTTAATTTTTATTTCTCTTAATTACCTAATTTAAAATCTCTCACATATTTTTTTCTAAATTCCGAAAAATTACATAATAGCACCATTCAATGTATAATAAGAAGCAAACACGCAATCGATTTCAAGCAGTTCAGAGGCGTTGGTGGTATACTGGGGTTCCGCTCTAAAGTCCTTGAGTCAAATCTAGAAAATTGCTCCGATGTGGATGTACCAATTCTAAAACACAAATATTCCCCAAAATTTAATATAATAAAGGGACCATATAGAGACTGCGAAGCAGTTAAGACGCTGAGTGAGATAGATATATCAGTAGCACCAGGGTTTAGATTGAATAAAGTTCCCATAAATCCTACAGTTTTGGTGGTAAACACGAACCTTATAACTAATATCACAATAAATCTCGTGGATCAGTACGGTGAACATATAGATATCGGTAACGAAAAAATTTCTGTTCGATTAGAATTGAAGAAGAATGGAATATGAGTTTAAAGTTTAGCAATAATAATGTTAACCAACGCAATTGGCTTAATTGCTTTCTGCCCATCGAAGAAGCAACAACTCCAATTACCGTTCCTGCTGCCTCGAATTCGTCGTTAAGTTATATAAAACCTGAAAACAAAATAACAGCAAAAAAATTAACCTTATCTGGAATAAGTTTTCTAAAATTTCTTGGTTTAAAAATTAAAAAACGTCAACGAGAAATATAACGATAACGCCACAAGAATGTGACTACGCAACTTAATATATTTGATGATGCCATTTTCGATAGTTTAACCACAAAAGAGGAAATACATACATATTTACCATATGGATCTAGAACATTTGGATTATCTCATGAAATACAAATTCAGGTTCAAAGTCAAGGACTAATAACTGATATGTGTAAAAGCTACATTTACATAGAGGGTTCCATTAGATGTGATCCGCCTGCTGCTGGAGTGAATCAGGTTGCACCTGAATTCAGTTTAACAAACAATTTTCTATATTTCCTGTTTGAAGAAATTCGTTATGAAGTTTCTGGTCACAGAGTTAGTATGTGTAGATTAGCAGGAATAACCTCAGCGATAAAGGGATATGCATCTTATTCAAATCGAGAAAATGATAATTTAGCCCTAGCGGTTTGGACGATTAAAGATGTAAATGATAATAATGCGCAAATTAATCAGACAGAGCATACCGTGAATAACTTGGGGAAAAAATATGCATTGCATGCATACCATTAAGACATATTTTAGGGTTTGCAGAGGTGAATAGAAAACTGATCATTATAATGAGTCAGGAATTAATTTTAATTCGATCTCGAACCCATCACCACTGCTGCAAGAGCGAAGCAAATTGCACAATTACTTTAACAAACATATGCTGGAAGGTGGCTCATGTAACATTGAGTGATAGGGCTAAACTTAATTTATACTAGAAAATGAATATAAATCCAATCATTACCATGGCGTTCCGTCAATGGGAATTATCCGAATTACCTGCATTGGAGCAAACTAGATCCGACATTTGGCTTATAAAGATATCAATTGGATTACACAATCCACGTTGGTTCTTAATTGCTTTCCAAAAACATCAACCGGGAATAAAAGAGAAGATGCTTCTACATTTATGAATCCGAATCTCTCGAATCTAACGCTTTATCTAAATTCTGAAAGGTATCCGTATGGGAATATGAGACTAAACTGTACTGGTAAAATGGTTACTCTCAAGTATGTATCAATTATCTAAACTTTCAACATAATTATAATGATCGAGAAATAATCGACCTTGGCATCAGTTATAAAAAGTTTCAGCATTATTCAACTTTCGCATTAAATTGCTCCAAATGAAATGAGGGATTAAAAAATTAACCAATAGATGTCAAGTTGGAAATGGAATCGGATTGAGGCTTTGAAGCGGGCGAGATGGAATTTTGTCTCATTATTCATGATAGTATCGTTCAATATAGTTCGAGAACCAATAAAGTTGAAGTAATGCAGTAGATAGTTATACCTTTGGTTAATTATAGTTACATTATATTTAAGATTTAGTTGTAATAAAATCATTAATTTCATATGAGATTATAACATGACATGTAATACTAAAACTATTTTAGTGTTTGCAATAAAGTTATAAGCTAATTTACTGTGTTACTCTTATCCGATGTGGCAGTAAGTCTAAAATAATAAAATAAAATGAAAATTATTAAACAAAAGCATACTTTGCCAATAATAAATTTTGATATGGATACTCATAAGAAAAGAGTGAGAAAATATGGCAACTTGCTAGGTGATAAAATTTGCGCAATTATTTATGCCCATCTAACACGGGGAAAACAAACCTAGTAATTACTCTATTAACTAATGGATTATGGAAATCTTTATGTGTTCTCGATATACCTATATCAACCAAAATATCAGTTTCTTGCTTAAAGCAATTGGATATTTTCCCTTTAGTGACAAAAACATAACTCTATTTTTGTCCTTGACGATGTCACATGTGATAGATAAAATAACATTAAAGCATACTTCAGTATGGGACGACATAAAGGTATTGATTGTTTTTATATAACAAAAACATATGCTGCTGCACCAAAACATTTGGCGAGAAATAATACTAACTTATTAGCCTTATTTAGACAGGATGATTTAAATCTGAGACATGTATATGAAGATCATGTGAGTACTCATGTGTCATTCCAAACATCCCGAGTAATATGTTCAAATTTCTGGAAAGATAAATACGGATTCATTTCGATTCATATAGATTTGAACTTGAATGACGGTTGTTACAGAAAAGGATTTGATCAATATATATGCATAGACTAAGAATAATCAGCTACTTACGATCCGATCGTTAAAGTGGAAAGATTAACCTGGAAAGAGAATGTTGCAATTCATGACCGAGGAGGAAAAACGCGTAAAGCAATGATTAATTCAAGCTCTAGCTGCCGTTAAACGCAAATACAAGACCTTACTAGAAAGCAAAATGATTGCCACTAAGATAAGACTTGTAAACCGATAATTAAACCTTTAACAAACATATCAGCCAAATTTGCCGGCGAAGGTTCTCGGAAAATAGATGAAAAGGATATTATTAGAGGAAATGATAACCAAGTGCTTGTTGCTGAAAACAAGAACGCCAAAAATCCCTCATTCCACCCCTCCAAGATATCATTCAACTCCTAAAACATTGTTTTCATATTCTGCTCTTCCAACTACATCCACTTTATATTCTATGCCTCCAACACCATTTACTTTGAATCTATCATATGATTGCAGCGCTATACAAGATGCTGAAAGATATGATTCTGATCCTAAGCACGCGCTTGCTTAGGCCATGGAGTCCATCTCCAAAATTAAAACTTACTTAAATCTACAACCACAACCGTCGCAAAATACATCAACACATCAATTAATAAGTGAAGAGGTTATAGATAGTGAAGATTCAAGCGATAATATCTCAGGTGTTTTGCAAACAAGACATGTAAAATATGGCAAGCGGATATCCACGAAAACTAAAACTTTGAAGAGAAGTAAGAAATAGGGTGGGGTATGCTTTTCAAACAGGTTAACAATAGAAACATTGAATATAAATACTGGAGCAACGTTCACAAATTAATTGCCGAATTACATGTATTATATGCGAAAAGGAAGCCTGGAAACACTGGACTCGATAATCAAGTTATACCTATTGTTGAAGAACTAGCCGAAGCGCGACACATACAAATGCCCGAATATGATGCTTTTCTAAAAAACACATTAACTAGTTATTCTCAACTAAATGAGCCTTTTCATTATGAATATTGACAAGTTCGGTCGATATACATATAGATAAGGAGGGCCATCGAGTATTGCGATAAAGGGAGAGCCTGGTGCAGGTTTTAAGTTAACCGATGATGGCAATTTTAATATTCAAAACAAAACCTTAACTAATGTGAGGAACCCAGTTCAAAGCACGGAGGTTGTTACAAACATTCATATAGTTGAATTAATACAGAAGATGATAGTTGATTTCAGACATGAGACCGAAATAATTTATGAAAAACAACAAATTAGCATTCAGGATGCGATTAATTATCATATAGATGTGACTAACGGCTATAAAAAACATTATGATGCATATGAAGCAAATTGTAGGTGGTATATGGATGAAACAGCTACTAAAATTACAATCGAATTAAAAACATATATCGACAGTGCTATAGATGTCAGGACGAATGCGTTATGTTCTGATTACAATAGAATTTTTGTTGCATATAAGAGTTTGGATGAAAAGTATAACTTATTGAAGAAGACATTTGAGAATACATTTATCAAGTATTGATCAGGTGTTGCAAAAATAGTTTCTGATTCAAACATCAACTGCAAAAACTATACGAACAAACAGATAATAAAACTAATACAATAGCGTTACATACTATTATATTTTTCATAAAAGGTTTCAATTAACAAGATGTATAAGCAGCAGATTGTGTGTGAATTGCATAAACCATTTAGAAGAAATTTTCCTAGAAGACGCACCGTTGTAAATGGATTTGATAATCTTTGGCAGGGTGTTCTGATGGGATTCACACCATTTTCCAAGAAGAATGACGAATTCAAGTATATTTTGCTAATGGTAGATGTGTTTTCGAAGTTTTTGTGTACCAAATCTTTAAAGTATAAAGGTGTTAGTGAAGTTACCGAAGCTACAAAATCAATACTCGTGTCAAGTCGTAGAAAACATGCGAACTTACAAATCGATAATGGTAAAGAGTTTTACAACCAGCAATTTCAAAGACTTATGAAATCATATGGAATTAATCATTATTCAACATATAGCATGGTCAAAGCTTCTATGGCAGAACGAGTTATTCAAACAATAAAGCGCGAACTGTATATGAAATTTCATTTAAATGGAAGTTTAACATGGTTAAATATTTTAGCTTAAATAACTGAGGCATACAATACTTGAAAGCATAGAGCGATAGATCTCGAACCAGCAAGTGTAACACCTAACACTAATTTGGATCACATTTATAATAGTTAAATTAGAGTAATTAACAATAAACGGGGATTTAAAGTTGGTGATGTAGTTTGAATAAGTAAATATAAGGGTATATTTGAAAAGGATTATACTACTAACTGGTCGGCAGAACTTATTCGTATGTTAAAGGTGCGGAATACTGTTGCTGCTGCATATATGGTGGAGGATATGCAGAATGAGACAATTCTTGGTAACTTTTATGAGTTTGACTGTAAAAGGCAAAATATTCTGATATTTACCTGGTGGAAAAGATTTTAAGACATCGTCCTCAAGATAATATGGTTTTGGTTAAATGGTTAGGTTTCAAAAAACCAACATGGTTGCAAAATGATAATGTATTCGTTTAAACGCTTGAAATTCTTACTATTCAATCTATCCTGAATCGACTACTGCATGTACTTTTATTTTGTTTACACATTTTCAAAATTATTTTGTGTTCTCTCATAAATTTATATCTTTGTATCAACTTTATTACTAAAATAAAAGAAAAGTTGAGGAGAAAATAATCAAGCTTTATATCATCTTTTCTTGTATTAAAAGTGTAATTATAAAAATTACATAATGTTTAAATTTATAACACATAAATAGTTATGTTTTTCAACATTTAAAATTATAATCTAAACAAGGTTATTATGAGATTATCTATAAAATATTCAAAAATATAAGCTAGATATAAAGTAGTGAGTCTAAATTACAAACTAAATTATTATGAAATTAACTACAAAATGTACAAAAATACAAACTAATTAAAAAATAACGAGCTTAAATTACAATGCTACTTAGGCATGAAATATTTACAAAACACAAATTAAATTAAAAATAATGAACCTAGAATTACGATGCAACCTATACATATAAAATATAACAAAATATAAGTGAAATATGATCTAAATAAAAATAATTATCCTAAATTTATAATAAAAAACATTTATTAAAGTCTATTTCGAGTAAAATTAACATGTGCCCCCACGCTAGTGTGCTGAATCCGTCCGAACATATAAACATCTTGTCATCATCGATACTTAATGCGGTTTTACACTGATTGATGGTATAGATTTGGTGTTTTTATGTTCTAAAGAAGTTTTGTATCACGAATAGGGTAGAACTAGCCGCTAAGCATGATTTATAATCATTCCCGCTGTCATGTTTAATCGAGTACTTTTTAACGCCTTTAGCACTCTTCGTGAATTGAATACGGTCGTCATATACTGAAAATGCATATAATTTAGGACGAAGTGCAACTAACTCATATAGAATTCGACCTGCGGCATTATCTTTCATTGAACCGACTACAGCTTTATTTAGCATAGGAATGCCATATACATTATTAGGTTGAAAATTGCATGTGTCAAAACTCTCGATATTATCCTTAATATCTTTATACAGATCCTCGGTCTCAATAAGTAAAATGAAACTGTCACTATTTATATAGCAAATCGTAGCTCGGTCTTGATATATTGGCTTAATATATTCATAATAAAAGTTATATATTAGATCTTTTGTATTGCAACTAAATTTTCGTAGAAAACTGAAACACTTTTTATATTAGGCTTTGCTACAAGAATTTCGAACCCGCGCCTATTACCAGTATCCTCCCAGTGAGTAACTCGTTTAACATCAAAGCGCTTATCAACATTTTCCATCGTTTTCCCATAAATGCAGTTATTCATTACTTTGAAGGAATCTTTTTTGAATTCATTCATAGCATTTTGTCTCAACTTCACGTTGAAATCTATATAGCCCTTTAACAACGCAGATTATTTAAATTACAAAATGCGATCAATTTTATCGAGTTCGTGACCATGTTTCAATGCCTGTTTAAGCTTTTATAGCGAATTACAGAATTTTTCTTGTTATATAAATTCGGTATGAGTTTCTAATTTTTGAAGCGAGAATCCGGTGAAATAATATTTTGAGGGAGAAATGGAAACTCGTTATGATAGTGGTGGAGACGTTCGGGATAATTAACATCCACCTCCAAAAAATATCCCTCCTGCGAATCGTCAACAATGTCTGCAACATTGAAATTTGAAATTTCGATATCACTTAGACACGAAAAACCGTTGCATGGTAATAATTGAGACATCGCCAATCCATATAGACCATTCGCATCCCAATATGCGAGATATATTGAGCGGTGGTTTGGGTTGTACTTCTTCATATATTTATTATTCGCCTTAGCATATCGAAGCGAAGCCTGACATATGCCACTTCTAATTCCTTTATGCACAAAATGATACATATCAATTTGCGTAAATAACTCTAATTCTACCTGAGTGTGTTTTAGCATGGCTTCCTAACTAAGCTCTGCAATAGTAAAGTATTGAGCTGGATCTAGTTTATAAGTATTCATGCATAGATTTCTAAACGCTTCGAATAGATCGCAGAGTAATAAAACGTCAATTTTGAAATATAAACAGGAATAATCTGATAAATTTATACAATTAAATGTATTCCACACGTTTAGCACATGATCGTACTCCTCATCGGTAATATTGTCTTTATTTAGGACAATATAAAATTTCAGATTAGGTGGTAAAGCCGCCTCACACAACCCTCGAACGAATCCATATATCGACAAGGAAATATCCCTTTCCTTCGTGTTAAATGAAATTCTTCGCTTGTAGAGAAAAACTTTTGTATTTCACATAATTGATTATCATTTAGGTTTTTAGATAGTTTGTCCAAGGATGAACTCATAAACCTGAAAGAGTCAACAAACATCAACTTCATGTAAACATTATGGCTCTTATGATTTTTATCTGTAAAATTATTCACTTCAACCGATTTGGTAAATGATATGTATTTTTCCTTATTTTTTGGAATGATGTCAATTTGATCATTGTCACATTCCCATTCTTTTATAAATATATGAGCATCATAATTCGACATGTTATGACAAGCTACTGCAATCATTTTAGGTATTTTATAATTTAAATTGCATTTAGAATGCGCCGCGCCTACAAATTTACAGGTTAAATGGTCATCATCCGCTATTTTGTCTGAAACTTCCAGTTTTTTATCGCAGATATGACAAACTGAAGCCTTATTGAAACTACTCTGTTCTTCTGCATTTAGTTTATGTATTGGAAGCACGATCTTTATATGGTTGTATATGTTTCTAATATAATTACAAAGTCTTTTCATAAATATTTTTGCACAATCTTTTCCCGTATATGTCTCATATTTGCTTAATGTATATGAGCATTTATTGTAGTATCCGAAGCTATATGGGATATGAAGATAAGTTTTATTGGTGTATCTATAACTACGATCAGGAGATGATGTATGGATCGGTTTCTGAAACGATTCGAAGTCCGCGTAAACGACGAATGGCCCCAGATTTCCTTCTCATATCTATTGAGCTTTAAAATATTTCCCATAATCAAATCGCCATTTTTGTCCGTTTGAATTTCTTTCGTGGATAAGATTGTATAGATTTTACTATAATTGTTGTATTTATGCATTAATAGCGCAGATTCTTTAGAGAAAAATGTAAGGTACCCGTCACATAAGCATTTTTTCCCGTTATGGTTTGCAATTTGTGCGCTAATGAGACATCAAATATCTTTAATCCAGACATAATGACCCTTAGTTCCCTCTTCAATATATAATAAATTTACACGCGTCTGTTAAATTGGTTCAGAGTCATATATAAAACACACAATATCGTAATTTCTACTTTTATAATTAAATTCTAAGCCATAAACATTTATGCCTATATTATTATTGACTACGAATTTGCTAATATCTTTAAGTTTCATCGGAAATTCCATTCTTGCGGTATCGATCACCTTCGTATAATCAGGGTAGGAAGAGATTCGATGTGGATGATTATGGTAATTGACAAGATGTAAAGCAGAGGTCACTGCCCAAGCAAAACAAGCATTACCTAAATTATGCATATTTGCACATGCATGCGTTAGTTGAACTTGTATAGTGAATTTAATGTACGATGAGCCTCTAATAGGTATATATTTATTAATATTAATTTCCATATGTGAAATACCCTTTAGTCTCCACCCGATATCTTTCAATCGAAATTCTTCACGTTTAGTTTTAATTATCAAGCATAACTAATCATAAAAATGTGATAGATTGGTCATTTCGCGGGTGATTACGCTATATTTAGTGTTAAGCGATTTTTAATGGCAGCGAAAATTTTACTCAGATGTGTAATAACCAAATAATTCTATGCTAAATTTGATACCTCTCTGACGCGATTTTGACACAGCATTTATTAAATGGATTATTGTATGTTTGATTCCAAAAACCCGGAAATAATAAGTCAGCAACCGTTAGTTTTGTATGTATAAATCATATGCTTAAAACTAGTTTGTAATTCTATGATATTGTGAGAACATGGTTTGGCAACTGCCGCTAAATGTTTCTGCTAGCGTAGATGTCTCGCATGATTTGATGATGAAAAAAATAACTCACCGCTGGTTTTACATTCCCGAGTCTAGACGATCCCGGTATTTCTGTAGATGTAATTTTAACTTTCTTCACTTGCGGTTGCACCTAATCCTTTGTGCATCTGCCGCTGTTTATGTGACCAACTAATTCCATCCCATTAGCTACTATCTCGCTGCATGTCTCACATATATAACTTGAAGCGTGTATCAGTGAAATGTGTCGTTTTAGATTATCCTGACGCCTGAACTCAGCCTTGCAGACAACACATGTTGAGATTTTGCCGTTTACACATGATTTAATGTGACGTGTTAGATGGTCATTATATATGAATGATTTGGCACACTTCATACAGGTTAACATTGTTGCTGTAATAAAAAATAAATTTAGAATATGATAGATTTAATTAATCAAACTTCGCAAATTTATTCATTAAAATATGAGATTTAAAAGATGCTTACATGTAAGGTTCTCGTAAAATAATGTTTTAGGGGGATGATGTAGTTATTGGAATGTAAAGCTGTAACGAAAATAAATTTTAAGTAAGCAAATATTAATATATGGAAATTTATTAATGCGTGTGATGATAACAATTTTTAAAGTGATGCGGAACACGCAATATCAATTCACAGTCAATGTAAATAATAAAAAAATTGCACTTTAGGTATAAATAAACATTAATTACTTTACGTAGCGTAGATGTTGAACGCTTGATAACGTGAGATCAACTTTCACTAAACATTCAAACGCAACTCTTATATAGGATATGAAATGTATGGTGGGGATATATAGAGAAGAAAAATTAATAAGCTTATTTCGTATCTATATTTATCTATTAAAATTATTGTTAGGGCGAAAATAATCATGTTTTATTTCATCTTACCATGTATTATTTAAAAGTATGATCATAAAAAATATGGAATCTAAGTAATGCCGCATAAAATAATTAAGTTTTCCGACATTTAATATTATAATCTAAACTAGGTTATTATGAGATTATCTATAAAATACAAACTAAATTAAAAATGTATAATATCACTTAAAGTATTTCTATTATGGTGGGATGCATAAAATGTGAATTAATTTATTAACTAGAAAATATGATGCGAGTTACTTCGTTAATTTATAGCATTATAATGATGCTACATAGATAGAAATTCTAATGAAATATAAAGGACTAGAATTGCATAGATCCATTTTGAATATCATATTTTTTAAGTTTAGCAATTTTAAACCTTAATTCCATTTCCAAATGAACAAGGAAAATTAATATCGAAGTTGTCATTTTGGGCCCGGGTGCGTAATTACCTCACTAAAAACTACCGCGTTGAGCTATTTTTGTTACCTTAACAATTGTACTATTTAGTAACATTTACGAAGAAAAGCAGGAAGATAAATATCCTACTTGTCATTTGGGGTCCGGATGTTGGGTTAGTATAATAAGAGGCTCATTTCTTAAGATAAAATTCCTCATATAATTTTTTAAATAAGCATTTGCGACTTCTATTACTTTAAAATATGCGTGTATTTATACTATAAATCTAGGCTATAAGATTATTTAGTTGAATGTCCCTTTTTAAAGAAATATTTGTATGTGAAATGTTAATTTATATATCGGCAGGTTGCGAAAATAGATGGTTGCAGAGATACTTCCACTAAAAACGGTTTCGTTTAAGAATTTGCAAAGATCTACTTCAATGCGAATTGATTTTATATGCGACTAGTAGACTTGAATTGGTGTTATGCTTTACATTAGAACAGATTTTTTTAAATTCATTTAATGTATGAATAAATAATGAAAATAGTTAAATTACGTGTTATCCACTATCATTAATTAAACACCGGTTATTAATGCAAACATGAGATTTCTTAAATAATCTAATGCGGATTTAAATAATGACTGCTATTCGATTGATGGGTAAATTCACCCTTTTGGAAAAATAAAATATTAGTAATATAAGTATTTAATGTGATTGTTAATAAACTTACATGAATTTCGGTGCTGAATTGTTTTGATGAGGTTGCCATTGTATATGAGGCTTCGGTACTTGACCAATCGTGATAATTATGAAAACAATTCGATTTTTCTGAAGAAGCGTGAACAACTGAGAGCCTAATCTCATTATATCGTATTTTATAGTCGCGCTGTGACGTCATCATTTTATGCGTATTATAACCTGTCATTCGCCGCGGGATATTACTAACATTAATTAATTATTTATTTGAATATGATTGTGATAAATTTAATTAGAGTCTCGATTGTTTAAATTAACTTCCAGACTAATTACATAATAATGAATTTGAGATAAATCCAATTCGGGTCTCGATTTTTAAATTAAGTTCCAGACTAATTACATAATAATGAATTCTAATAAGCATTCGCATATAAATTGGAATCATAAAAATATAATTATCCAAAATATTCCTTAATAAAGTTAAACCGTGAATAAGAATAAATGTTTGATTATTTATATTAATTTCCCAATTAATTAAAATAACCTGTGAATAAAAACCTTTAAATGCGAATAAAACCGCCAATTAAACCGAGAAAACGCGAATTAAACTGAGAAAACGCGAATTAAACCATAAATTCATATCCTCACCGCAGACCGCGAATTAAACGTTTTCCGTGAGGGTGTGAGGGTGGCGTGGAATTGTCTAATCTTATCTACTTACGTATATGTTGTCTGATAATTGACTTGAAGTACAGTGATGCAACATGAAAATCTCAGAATTCGGAAACTAATTTTCTTATAGACTTTAGGTATGACCAAAAAATAATTAATAAACGCCACCGTGTACAATAGTGACAATAACTGTCATCGTCTTCATTGTGGGCGAACTGATCAATATAAATTAGCACTAAATTTCCTAACATAAGCGCCTCCTGCTGCTCTTACAACAAAAAAGCATCATTAAAAAAAGCAATTCACTTTAGGCGTAACATCAAAAATGCGACCTACCCTTTGAAACACTAACACATTAACGTTTTACGTTAATTAAAATCGCAAAATACGAGCGATAACAAATCAAACAAGCACTTCGAAGACGTCCATTCGCAACCACCGCACCGAGCTCTCTCCACCTTTATATCTGCCCTTATCTCCAACATGTACACCTCACATCTGGTAAACAAATTTTCCCAACAACGTTTTATATTGTATCAAATAAAACTGAAAAATAAATGAAATAGTTTACGAGGTGAATCGTAAAAGTGTTATCAAAAAAGGACAATAACTGTAAGTGTAATCTATAATTTATCAAAATGATAACGTAGCTATATATATAGTAAATAACAACTAAATAACGTACGAGGTACGCGCAAAAAGTATACATTTGGAAACGAAAATTAAAGTCCAAATTTTATAACTAAAATTTTAATAAATATTCATACAAGCACAAAGTGCATGTAACACCACCCCCTCCTCAATTTTTTTTGCAAGGAAATAAAGAAAATTTACAGAAAAATCTAAAATCAAAAGAGTTACAACTTGTGTACCGAATTAGCATGCAGCTTATGATAATTTTAGCTCATACAAAAAAAAAATTAAAACGAAAACTAAATCAGAACATGACTGATTATAAGCAATATATCACTAGGAAGTATTTTCACAGTAGGATATGAAAAGGCTGTGAATTAACGCAATTCCAAAAAAAATGTTACTAAAATAAACTAACTACGTGTTTTAAAAGTCGAATTGCTTAAAACCAAAACTACTAATTTACTGAAATGTCAGAATTACTAACAAAATACTGCTTCAAATTTTTGACATGCCAGACACTGGCGTCTGAACCGTCCACATTATTTAACGCGTGGATCATACGCGAGACATGTTTGCATATAACGCAAAGGACGTAACGCGATGCTAATTTAGCCGAATAATAGTTCACTGAGTCAGAAAGAAGTTTACTTTTCTTCCAAACTTTGTCACCTGCCTTTGAAGTAACATCCCTCCTACGGAGATTATGACTTAGCACTTCGTTGATAAGCAACATGCAAATTGCATTTAACTCCTAAATAAATTTCATTAAGACCTTTAGTTTGTGCAACATATTTATCCCAATCAACAACTAAAAGATCATAATCAACTGTTGAAGAAGCAGAGCCATAATAAGCACCGAAAATTGGAACTACACGAGCAAAATTCAAAAAACAAGGACTAAATTTTGTAACTTCATGAACGGATGAATTTAAAGAGAATTGGATTTGTGTTAAGTTCTTAGGTCAATTTTTCTGCTGTTTATCAATGTAGAGACGTATTGCAGTTCCGATAGTACGATTATAACGTTCGACAAAGTTCGTTTGACTAAGGTACCTGGCGGTACATCATATCTTCTGAACCTGATACTTCTCCGACAAGTGTTTAATTGTTTTACCAGCAAATTGTGTGCCATTATCACAAATAATGAATTGTGGGACTCCGTAAACTGGGAACACCTTTTGTTCAATTATCTTCACCATTGTGGAAGCCAAGGACTTTCTGAACGGAAATAAAAGCGGATATTTGCTGAACCAATCAAAAATAACCAAAAGATTATTATAACCTTGCAGAGACCTAACAAGCGGACCAACAATATCTAGCCCAATCACTTGCCAAGGAAAGTTGACACGCTTATCTTCCCCCACCAAACCGATATTAGACGCAGGTGATTTCTGTTGTCCACAGGTAGTACACCGTCTAACGTAATGAAGAACATCTGATCTCATTCTTGCCCAATAGTGTAACTCCTTGACACACAACCTAATGTTTTCGAGAATTCTAAATGAGCAGCAGTAGGCTCATCATGACCAACCTTAATAACGCTTTTTCTCAAGGAAGTTGAAATTAGTAATTTCCACTCCTTAAAATTAGAGTGAAAGGCAATTCCAGGCAATACATATCTACAAATCAAATTTTCGGAAATCTTCCAAGCAGGGTATTGATTCGGATATTTGAAAATAGTTTCCCTTAGTTTAATATAGTTCGAATCCAAATCATCAGCGGAAATTGTTAAAGTACTAATATTAAAATCAGAAGCATCACAATTCGGTTCACGCGAAAGAGCGTCTGCAACACTCATGTGCTTTCCTTTCCTATTAACTAAATTAAAAGAGTATTGACTCAATTTCACTGAGCACCTAACCAAGCGAACTGAAGGATTCTTCAGTGAGTTCAGCCATATTAACGAATGACGATCTGTGATCGCTGTGAAACAAACACCTTCGATATACGGCCTGAATTTCTAAGTACTTATAAAGCAGCGCTAACAATTCTCGTTCCGTCACAGAATAATATTGTTCTACCTTTTTACAACGTTCTCAAATAGTACGCAATAGGAACTTTATGCTTATCGACAATCTAGGCAAGGACTCCACCAATTCTAACATTACATGCGTTAGATTGAATCTGAACCGGCCTGGAGAAATCGGGGTTTCTTAACACCGGGGTGGACACGGAAGCATGCTTAATTTACGAGAAACCTTTGTCAGCAGCAGCTGACCAAATAATAGGTTGACGTTTTTTCTTGCCTTTAAGCAATTTCGCTTGATGCGCAATAAAACGTCTGTGCCAATAGCACATGTCTAGGAAACGTTTAATTTCTGTTGAAGTCTTGAGTACAGGATAATTAAGCATCACTGAAATTTTTTATTCGTTTGTTCACAGACCGCCTTGGTCAACGATATATCCCAAATAACGCAAATATTTTCTAAAAAAGTCACATTTTTTACATTAATGGTCAGATTGGCATCTTTCAAACATTTCAGTACCTCAAACAGCAACTGAACGTGCCTGTCAAAGGTTTCTGAAGTAATTATTATGTCATCCAAATAAACGAAAATATTTTGCTCAAATTTTGGACCGAAAACGGTATCCACCAATCTCTGCTGAGTTTGAGCAGCATTAGAAGGACCAAATGGGAGAACTTTAAAATGAAACGAACCCCTCCCAGGAATAGAAAAAGCCCTATTTTCTTTAGAGTTCCTGTCAAAAGGGGTTTACCAAAAGCTACTCCTCAGATCTATTGACAATATATGTCACGCACCTTTGAGCATATTCAAAAAGACCACTATGTGCTGCAACTTCAGCAGGGTGCATGACTGAAATTTCGTTGTTGAGAACTATCCAATTATAATTTGAAAAGTTCAACTCTAACTTGAAAATGGTACAAAAATACGATTCCAGAATTACCTGATGATCAACCGTGCAAAAACTTGATAGTTTCCTGTTTAGTACCTAATGTAACGAAAGCATCGAAAGAGCCAGCAACTTTTTGCCTTTTACCATCAGCAGTAGTCACACACAAATACGGTTCCTGATCAAATTTTAAATTCAAATGACTAAATAATTCAAGGCCACGTTTTCCTAAAATTGAATGGTTAGCGCCCGAATAGACAAGAGCAAGAAAATCGACACCGAAAATTTTTACGTGCGAGTAACGACGATTATCGCCTTCCCTAGATGCAAATAACGACGCTGCAATACTGCAAATCCCTTTAGAATTTTGCTTATAAAACTGTTTTAAAGACGCGAGCCAATCCTTTCATTTTCTACTTTCTCTAAAAATTTTTGAGGATTTCGATGCCACTGATGAACACCTCAAACTTTTCACTCCTTTCTACGTTTTTTTGTCACGCGCACAACGTTGTACGCCACCTTTACTGTCATAACCTTTATTTGCTCGTAACAATAAATATTTGTCTCAATTAACTATTTCTAGTTGATCGACCCTTAAATGGTCATCGCTCAGCTTTAGAGTTTTGGGTCGCGGGCTTTGATCAGCGGCTTTAATTGGTTTCGGGGATGTAGATATGATTTTACCTATTATTTAGGATTTGGGTGTATATCAGTCATTTTCGTAGCTGCTCTGTCTAACTACGGGAGCAATCAAAGTTCTCTCGTTCTAGTTTATTTTGTGCATTATGGTTACGATATCTTTTGCTTTCTATTTTATTTATATATGTACAGGGTGGCTCGTTTTCGTGGTAAATCACAGGTTTGAGTACTTTACAGCCACAATACATGAAAATGGTGTACGCATTCCCGGGACAACTTT
>JAHWXV010493496.1:0-14086 GCA_024586415.1 Phrixothrix hirtus | reverse complement strand
CAGGAACAGAATTAGTACGTTTAGTTCAAGAACGATTCCAGAAGCAAATAAATTGCGAAACTTGTTTACGTATTTTAAGAACCCACAACTACCATGCTCGGGTACCAAGGAAAACACATTGATCAATCAACAAAATCGTATTAAGCGTTTAAAATTTGCACAAACATATTTAAATAAAGAAATATGCTTTTGGGAACGAGTTATTTTCCGCGATGAAAGTAAGTTCAATATTTTTGGGCCAGATGGAGGAGCAGAAGTTTAGCGAAAGCCAAACACAGAATTGGGGCTTAAAAATTTAAAAGGTACAGTTAAACACGGAGGCGGTTCAATAATGGTATGAGAGTGCATGGGTAGTAATGGTGTGAAAATTGATGGGATAATAGACAAGTACAAATATCTCATTATATTAGAAGAAACAACAAGTAACCGTGTTAACTAAGAATAATTGGTTATCCATGATAACTCGAGAAAAATTAATCAAGACAAAAATATTAGTGAAGACAGAAACATCAATAATAACAAGAAACAGTGACAATGAACAAGTTGCTTCAGATTACATCTTTCCCGTAGTAATATCTGATTCTATAACTTTATGTTTAAGTGCAACCGGAATTTCGCTCAAAGGAAGTTGGAAAATAGTGATGAAATTGTACTGAAATTTAGTAAACATGAAACTAACTAGTTATTGAATGATTGAAACTGGCCAATCACTTGATATTTTTCAGAACACGGTTTGTATTTTATATAATTTTAACCTCTAAGAGATGAATAAACTAGAGAGGTTTTTACTTGATTTCATAATAACAAATGAAAAGTTAAATTAGCTTCATTCCATCCCTTCTCAATTATTTGATATATTCCCTGGTTAATATGTTCTGTAACATCAAATTTTTATTATCAACGTGTGAAATTTTGAATGGAATGTTTTAGAATTTATTTTCAATAAGCTACTTAAATAATATTTCACAGGTCTACCTTTTAAAAATTTCACACGTTAATAATAAAAAATTTTAGTCAAAAATGTTATAAATTCAATTTTACGGTGATTTTAACTTCTTATTTCAACGGTAAGGTATACTTGAAAATAATACATTTAAGATAATTTCAAACTTTATGTTCCGCATGTGACATTTTTGATGAAATGTTTAGAATTTATGTTACATGAGCTAGTTTACAAAATATTACACAGGTCTTCGTTTTAAAACTCTCACACGTTGATAATAAAAAGTTACGGTGATTCTAATTTCTTATTTCAATAAGGTATACTTCAAAATAATACATTTAGAATAATTCAAATCTTTATGTTCCGCATGTGTAATTTTTAATGAAATGTTAGAATTTATTTTTCTATTGAAAAAAAAAATAAGGTCTTTTCTTAATACAGACTTAAAAATGTTAACATTGTAGTCTAAAACGTCGTATATTCAATTTTCTATTGAAAATAAATTATTTTCCTAATAAAGATTGCTTACAATCGTTAATATTTTAGTCTAAGCATCATAAAATTAGATTTCAATGGAAAGGTATACCTATTTAGGATAATTTCAGTCTTTATGCTCTGCATGTGACATTTTAAATAAATTTTATTTTCTGGAACAAGTAATTCAGTATTTCACGAAGTGAACACTATTCATTCTTAAAATCTATCTATTACATACCGTATACGTACTGCTTAAGTTTCACTATGCAAAGGATTTCAAATTTGTTATTTAAAAGTATTATTTCAAGTTTAAAGTGTTTTAAATAAAATTATCTCATGTTTAAATGCGAACAACGATTTTCTAGTCCATTAATTTTAAAATTTACTATTATATTAGAGCGGATCATTACAACTCTCAAATATATCGCTTTCTACGTAATCATTTAACAAAGACATATATCCTCAGGTACATGTCCTCCTTGTTACCTGTTTTCTCACACTATAGGTAGCTTAAAATTGTTATCTATATATATATATATTATTCGTACTCTAGTGTTCGATGATTAAAAATTTCAAACTTTTGATGCTTTTTATAACATGCGAGTGATATTTTCAATGCAAACATTTCCGTGAATTAAAAATATTAAATTGATTAATTTTCAACATGACAAAAGTATGTTTTTAAAATTTAAATTTATAAACTGCTGTTTTATAATCGCAATTCGTTTTAAATTCAAACTTATACACCGATTCGGTGTTATAAAATAACGTTTTCACTTAAAATTCTGTTATATTCAGCATAAACTGAATCGCTTTCAATTAAAATTCTGTTTTTAGTCCCAATTCGGTTAAATTTAAAACTTATACAGATATTCGGCACTATAAACTAAAGTTAAGTTTAAATAACGTCTTCAGTTTACGTTTACAATTCCAAAAAAAAATTTAAAATACTAATTCAAATTTGACTACAGTTTTAAAATACTTTAACAAGATTATTACAAGTTTATATTCAGTATAAAATGAATCGTTTTCACTTAAAATTGTTTTTCGTCTCAATTCCTTTAAATTTAAAACTTATACACAGATTCTCTATTATAAACTAAAATTTAGTTTAAAATAACGTTTTCACTTAAAATTCGTTTTACAGATCCAAAGAAGTTTAAAATACTTTAATAAGACATTTACAAATTTATATTCAGTATAAAATGAATAGTTTTCACTTAAAATTCTGTTTTTAGTCTCAATTAATTTAAATTTAAAGTTATTTAGATTCAGCACTATAAAATTTACTTTATGTTTCAATTCATTTAAATAAAGTCTCAATGCTTTAATTAATCAAACTGAAACTATTACTACTGGTATAGTGGAAAATAACAAAGAAAACTTATACCCAGATTCGGTGTTATAAACTAAAATTCAGTTTAAAATAACGTTTTCGCTTACAATTCCGTTTACAGGTCCAAAAATAATTTAAAATACTAATTAAAGTTTGATTATAGTTTTAAAACACTTTAACAAGATATTTGCAAATTTGAATTCAGTATGCAATGAATCGCTTTCAATTAAAATTCTGTTTTTAGACCCAATTCGTTTAAATCTAAAACTTATACCTAGATTCGGTGTTATAAACTAAAATTCAGTTTAAAATAACGTTTTCGCTTACAATTCCGTTTACAGTTCCAAAAACTAATTTAAAATACATTAATGAAATATTAACAAATTTATACTCTGATAAGTGAAACATTTTCACTTAAAATTCTGTTTTACAGGCGCCGAAAACAATTTTAAAATATTATTTCAAGTTTAAAAGTGTTCTAAGAGTTTCTCTTCAAGTTTTTCTATATATATATATATATATATATATATATATATATATATAAAGTAATGAAACAGGTTATAAATACTTTCTCAACTCTCTAAGCTTAAAAACCTTAACGTTTTCAATGCTAACTAAGTTTAAGCAACATATACACTAATTAGCGTATTATTACAATAATAGCTATATACGTCAATTGCTGTATAACGCTCATTCGAAATCAAACATCTATTTCACAAACGAACATGATACGCGAAGAATTTTCTTTCGTTCTTATTTTGTATGAACTAACTTAAATAAATCTATCTCTCTTTCCATTTTCCTAACACTCTACTAAACTTAAAATCTTAAAATTTTTCAAAGTCCTAACTAATCTTAATTCTTTCTTCGTTCTTTCATTACAATTATAACTATATACATTAATAACTGCCTGCATACCAGTAATACCTGTAAAACAGTTATTATAGCTTTTCTTTCCTAACTTCGTTTTCCCTTGTGTTCAAATATTCTATTTTTCCTATTTATTATTCAATGTTGGTGCACCATTTTGTATTCTATTTTCCATTTTATTATTCAAGTGTCGGCGTACCATTTTCAATTCCATTTCTAAATACTTAATTATCGGCACGCCATTTTCTATATTCATATCATGTAAACAAGACACGTCCATTCACTTGATATTACATACTCTTCACTACTAACAGGCGACATTTTCTACTTTAACGACACCTACTTGGATATTTAAGCTGACGCGCCCCGTTCCCTCCTATTCTAAATTAAACTACGGAATCCGCACTCTTCGAGCTCATTCTAACCAAAACTCGGAATATTCGGTAATTAGACCACACCCACAGTATCTTTCTCTCTTGCACCCATATATCCACACTCTATTTCTCTCATTCACTCTTCTTTACTTTATATTATATACGCGCTAAAGGAAAACTTGGGAAAGGGTAGTGGAAAAGTCTGCTCAGCCCCTCGGGAAATCCCCCCGCCTCATCCCTCTATGAAAAGTTATCTAGAACGTCAGTTGTTTAACTACCAAGTAATATAAAAATATCACGCCTTCAGAAAGGAAACCATGATTTCTGCAGAAATTGTAGTGCTGCCGTCTTTTATATTAGGAATGTCCATCTATTAGTCTTATAAGATCAATAACCAAATATACATTAGGAAACATTTAGTAACTCAAAAGATTTGAAAAGTAAGTAAATTAAATGTTTGACAAAAATAAATTCAAAATAAATTATTAATTTATTATAAATAATTAAATAAATATAATTAGTTAAGTTAATAATAACTAGTCTTAAATAGATGTATAGGTTTTGATATACAAAGTAAATGCAAAAAAAAATCATATATGAAAACAGATAATAGAAAAGGTCATTGATTCCGAGCTGTGAAATTAGCAAAATAAATAATTCAAGTTTACTAGAGGGATCCCCTATCAATAGAAATATAATGTGATAATTAAGAAAATTAGCAAACCGTAAAAGTTATAAAATTCCATATGGTTATAGGAAACTTTCATATATTATATCATAATTAGGAAATGTCCCTAAAAACATAAATAAAGATGCAGATGTTATGAAAATTTTCTAGCAAATTTATAACCAGGAATGACTAAGTTTTAGCATAATAGGCAGATTTTTAGAAATTCAGACATAGATGGTCTTTTTCATCCAACACATACCTCGTCAATTTAAATCATAGAACTAATTCTTAATTTAAATTATTTTCTCCCACTATGTTGAAGCATTATTTCCTAGTGTACCTTCCATAATGCCAATGAACTCTTCGTAGTGTTATAAAAGACTAACACAAACCCTTATATTAACGTCAAAAGGAGTAATTCCTTGTCGCTCTACCCCCATCGAACATTTCTCACGAATATATCGGACTCTTCGGTATATTTACATAACCCCGCAGTTGCCAAGGTTATATAGGACATGGCTATAATGATCCTACTAATTCATACACGAACCATCCTTTGAGCCATGGAGTTTCCAACAAAACGTTTCACATATTACACGATAAAACAATCACAACAGCCATTTTACGCCTTAGAGTGTTATAATAATGGATAAGATGCTTATTTAGTGCATTAGAGGAAGGTCGATTAAGAATCTGTAAGTATTAAATGTATATGAAGAACGTTTTGTACAGTTAAATGGTTAAAAATCACTCGCTGATTAATTGCAATAATAAATAGAATGCATACGATTTAAGAATACATCAAAAGCGATTATTTTAGATCTTAAGCATATTACCTAAAGAGATAATAAAGGACGTATACAGTCAAAATTTTTGTAAATATAAAATGAACAATTTGTCAGGAAAACAGTTAGACGAGATATGCTATACATTATGCGCCACATGTTCAATTGAAATAGCCGGTAACAAGTACAATACGGTGATGCTCTCAAAACAAATATAGTTTCCATCACATAATACGCTAGGGTCGGCACAAAGTAAATGTTATCTAATCTTAAGCATTATGGGATAGCCAGAATTTAGATCTGTTGGTTAATAGTGCAGGTTACAAAAATCGGCTGGGGAAGAACCTTTCACGTTCACCTTCAGCTAAGATATAACGGAAATATGTGTATTACGTGTAAAACTAGATGCTATTAGACAAAATTTTATTCATATTCATCGTATGTGAAAGTTAAATGATCTCATAGTCATCTACGATAATTTACAGTTTGTGATTTTTAATAATTAAATAATCAAGCGAGTAACTGCAATAGGTTTTAATGAAATATTATAATATTTATGTTGGTGTATAGTAAACGATTCATTGTTTAATATTATTCTTAATTACCTTAAAAGACATTAAAATAAAATTCAATAAGCTGTCATACCTCGTAAGCAATTGAAGTCGATAGTGATAATGAAAGCCATTAAATCGAAAAAATGCCTACCTACATACCCCCCATACGACTTCTCCGACTTTACTGGTCCCTTGACATCCAGTTATATAGAATGCTTATAACTATACTACTTGCCATAAGTATTTTGATATTTAAAGTGATTTGCATATTGTTATGTACGATTCTAGGTCACAAGGATTAGCATATTCTTGATTTTTGAAAAGGCTACCCTTGTCGCCTGGCATCGACGCATACCAAGTTATCTAAAATATAATCCTTGTGTATCTTTGAAAAACGCCGCTTTCTTAACTAGTCATATGACTGCAAGTTCGATATTATCGGCATTTATTACTTTTAGAACGAGCGTAGCAACATTTCGAACGTCATAACGGTCTATTTGTTTTCAACGCCGATCTAGAAGCTAAATATTGATCTAGCAGAATACCGATCATAAAAGCTGTAATAGATAAGTGGAATCACCCCATGCTTTCCAAGCTAGTCGTGCAACCGTATTCTTGTAGTTAATATAATATTTTATGTTGTAATGACCTTTTGACCCATCGCAATATATTGCTGACGTTTTACATACATGGTTTTCATATTAGTTAAATTCATTTTATCTTGTTATTATTGATAAATTTATTTCAGTAATTATTAAAAACATTCTTTAAACATTCGATTCTATACAAAGAAATATAGAGAATATTATATTATATACAATGGACTAAAGTGCCTCTTTTGATCCTGAGATAGAAGTTTATTTCTATGTCTTTGAGATATATTTCAAAGTAAAAGACTTGCCTAAATTATTATAGAAAATTCGCAAAATTCAACAAACCTGGTCTTCTCTACTGTATACACGTGTACTAAGTTTTGTTGCTTGTCATTATTACACTTCGTTAATGTATTAATGTATTAATACAATAAAATTTGCTTACTTATGTAATTAATGTATCATTAATTGTATACAAATAATGATTTTACAATAATAAATATAGATTTGTATATTACGAATAATGAATTGGATGTATGACATTTAGGTCCAATATTTGAGTAATAGCTTAAGCTTTAGCTCATTTAAAGCTTGCTCTATTTCAATAAAAACCATTGTAGTAATAATCATTTCCACAGCAACAAAGTATCGTTTAAGTAAGCTACAATTGAAATGTCGCGCCTTAGAGATAATGTGAATAACATAATTACAAGGTAAATTTATTAAATTCAAAGTATTTTACAATGTGAATAATTTGATTTTAAAGTCTTATTATAAATATTAATAACACAAAACTGCCGGGATTTCCTGGTAACGCATTAAGATGGCTAATGTTTGACAATTTTCTTGATTTCTTAAACATTCTAAACCTTTATGCTTTATTCAACAATATTATTAAATCGAATTAATTATAAAAATATGTGCTTCAAGAAGCTAGACTTAAACTGCAGAATATCTAAATGAGATTAGTAATACTAGTAGGGATAATTTAATAAAATTTTGTAGCTATTATTCAAACTAACTAGTATTGAAATATCGTTGTATTGAATGATCATTTTCTGAGCACAATAAATGATCAACGTACTACGTGCGGGTGAATAAATATAATATAGGTCAGTTGTACAAACAAACAATAAGCGCTAGTGATTGCTACCCCGTGTCTGAAATTAGGGATTTTGATTGTTTTCCAAACAAACCCTTGCTGAAAGCTAGGCACGTTTCGCGGTCTAGTCACTGACGATTAAATTTTCTACACTATGGGAATAGAAGGATTTGCTATCAATACTCAGTTTTCTCTGCACGATGCACACCTTAAGAACTGCTGTATTAGTAGAAAAGTTTCTTTTATTTACGTTAGAGGGAAAACTATAGTTCATGTGTAATTTAATTTGAGTTTTACTACAATTGATTTTTACCGAACGAAAAGTTTTGTTGATATTGTACTTTTATAAAAAGTTAATCTTATAAAGCTATTATTGAAATGTATTAGCTATCTTATTTCACTAATTTCTATATATTAATATTAAAACGATATTATTCATAAATTCAAGTATTTTGTTATTAAAATCCTAAAACTTTATATTATATATTTTAATTTCAGTATAAAATTTATACTTTTATTTTGTTGTTTAACGTAAAATAAGTTGACAGTTTATTCATTTATTCTCCATGAATCTTTTGTAGATATATTACGAAACGCTAACGACCATAGTATTTAAATTTTCGGAGAATTTAAATGGTGATGTGACATTAAATCAACATTAAATATAAAAATAAAAGCAAAATTTATTGAATAATATCTGCACTAAACTTTGAATCTAAATAATATTAGCCTTTTTAATGACATATTTAATTGTCAATCCTATATACCGTAGTGGCGTTTCTGGGAAATTATTTAATGCTTAAATAATTTTTTTACACCTTATGCTTATTGAGCCATCAATTTCGCTATTGTACGGTATTTTGGTTTTGTAGCACTGACAAATATCAAATTAAACTAATTACATATACAAACATGCATATGTAGCACAAAATGCGAAAGATGCCATATAAAATTATATAAAATACAGTACAGAACTTGTAAATCAATTTTTACGGGGCTATGGGTAGTGAAAAAATGAATTGCTACAGTTGATCAGAGTTACGGATAGTCCAATGTCAACGAATACGATTGTTTAGAGAGAGATTGTTGGTAGGGACCTCCTAACCATAGCTTATTGGACCCCCTAAATATTTCTCCTGGCTTGCTTTAATGAACAAAAGCATACAAACATATAAACGCAAAACATCGTTGAACATTACATATAAATAAACAAATAAAGAATATCAATCAAACCCATACGAAAATATGAAGCAGGTAGATGAGCAATACATAAACAAGTAAGATACATCAGTCAAATACAAAAAGGTTATATAAAAATAATCAAGAAAATAACAAAACTAAAACTAGAATGGGAACAAAGCTTTATAATCCAAAAACAAACCGTTACATAGCGGAAAAAAGTGCAAAAATGTAATAATAGTTAGTAAATGTAACAAACAAACTTAATAATTAAGCCTGATTTAAAAATATAGCTATATTAAAATAAATAGTGTAACATAATCTAAAGAAACCAATAAAGCCAAGTCAGATATAAATATAACAAAACTGAGAAAATTAAACACAGAAAATAATCAAACTACACTGATTGTGAGAGAAACTCGATGGAATAACAACCCAAACAACTAGGAACTCAAAGAAGGCTATACTTGGCGATAGCCAAACACTGTAATGTCCGCGTAAGAACTGATTGTACTAACAACTCTGTGAATAGAGAGGCAATTAGTTTTCAGGCGCCACGTAAGATTCAGAGCAGTAATGGTCTTAACTAACTCAGCACGAGCAGCAATTCGAACCTAAAGCTCACAAGTACAAAGCGCATGGATATCATCATTTCCGGAATCGCAAGTAGGTGCAAATTCCATGAGATTGATTGTATAATAATAATTGTGAAAATTCCCATGACCTAGTAACAAGGTCATGGGAATTTTCAATTCTGGCAAATACTTTATTTGGAATTAAAGGAAGAATATGAAACAAATATCTTGCCGTACCTCCATTTGACCATTACAATTGTCAAGTTTACTGTGGATTCTTAGACAACCTCTTCACATAAAAGGATCTGTTTGATTTTACATAACCATAAACCTCTACATCATTATTGGCTGCATCTTTAGCTAATTGATCGGCAAGATGTCCACCTTCAATGCTTTTAAGATTTGGCAACCAAACTATGTGATGTCTAATTCCATGTTGCCCAAGATCAACTAAATTCTTGTAGATTTCACTAAAAATGCCATAATGGTGTTTTTAAATGCAAATCTATTGAATGACAGCTTGGCTATAAGAAATAATGACGATATCCAAGTTAAGAATTAGTCAAAGTAGTGATGAATAACCGTCACTGCCAAAGCTCTAGCGTACAATTTTTCAATGGCAGTCGTAACGTGAGTAGCAAGATTAGCTGTCACCTAGTCAGCGTAGTGGGTGATGAGTCTGTCATAATAATAATTCTTGTTCACATTCTGTAGTGATGGTTGTAGTCAATTTTTGGCATATGAATATTGTGTTTCTTCAAAATATATTAAACTTCTCTTCTGGATAACACCAAAATTCCTTATATTGTATTATTGAGGATACCTCTGGATGTAAGTAATATTGAAAAAAATTATTCTTATCCTTTATTATTTTTAAAGTTATTATTAATTAATTACATTAACCTTTCGACCAAAACAGGCCATATTCATAACGATTAAATTATTTGTACATGAGAATAGTAAAGTAATTATATAATTAGAAAATACAAAGGAGATTAAGTTAAATGTTAAAAAAATGTTTAGTACTTGCATCAAAAATTGTTATGGTCCTCTACCTTAAATATATAAACAAATTGATAGAAATAAAGTACTATTAACAAAAATAAATATTAATGCCATTTTTAAGATAGAATAGTGGTTCTAAAATTTTTCTTATTATATAAAGAATCATCTACAAATATTAAAAGTAATTAGGAATTATTTAATCAAAGATTATATATTTAACATAAATGAATTACAACAACTGTTACTACTACTAGTACCAATCATACCATTCCCTTAGCGCGTCAGGCAAAACCCAATAACAAGCCTCCACCTTCACAACCACTGCATGCACCCATACACCAACCCCCTCTAACCACCACCGCCCTTCACCGCAACTCCATGCACTTTACAGTATCCACACCATCCTACCATTACCCACCAATCCTACTATCTCTACTATCATCCATTTACTGCCTTTCACCATTCCTTTCTGTCCTTACACAGTTCTTTTGCTTCCATTAAATTCATACAACGTTATTGGCAAGCTCTCCAATTCTTTGTGCTTTTTATTCTCTTTCCAATTATAATTTCTTCAATCATATTCAACCACCTCTTTCTCGGCCTACCCCTACCTAGTTTTCCATTCATGCCTGTCTCATATATTCTCTTAGTTAAGCGTTCATTGCTCATTCGTTCCATATGTCCAAACAATCCTAACGCACACCTTTCGTACAATTCAGGCAGTGTCTCTTTCACCTGGCTAGTATCCATTCCTTACTCTGTCACGTCTCGTTTTACCACATGCAGCTCTTAGGCACCTCATACTTACAGCATTTATTTTACTCATATGCTTCTTCTGACATACCCAAGTCTCACTGCCATATAAAACAGTTGGAACAAATACACGATTGTACGCAGCCTTCTTTGCTTCCATACTTAACTGTTCACTCTGGGTTACTGACCACATGCTGCCAATTATTCTCCTGCCTGCATTCACTCTGTTTTCAATTTCACTGTCTATTAGCCCATCATTCGCAAAAATTCTACCAAGGTAAGCAAACTTGTCTACTTGTTCAATTATCTCGCTACCCAACTTCAGGTAACCTATTTCCTGTTCATCTCTCTTATTGAAAATCATTACCCTTGTTTCGCCACTACTGATTTTCAGATCCATTCTTTTACTGATTTCTAGAAATTTATTCAACATTCGTTGCATTTGGCTCATGCTTTTAGCTAGTAGTACTGTATCATCTACATAAATCAATACTTTTACATCTTCGCTGCCTATATCTATACCACTCAAGGCCTCACATGCACTTCTCACGCATCTATCCATAAATATATTAAACAACCAAGGATACATCACAAATCTTTGTCTCACACCTTGATCAGTTTCAAAGTACACACTAACCGTACCGTTCATTTCACGTACGCTCTGCTTCCGTCATACATTGCTTTTATTGCATCCAGTAGTTCTCCCTTTAAACGAAACTCCTTCAGAGTTGCCCATAACTTGCATCTATTCACACTATCATAAGCTCTCTCTAAATCCACAAATGTACAATACATTTTCTCATTAACATGCAAACACTTCTCAGCCATTTGCTGCAGACTAACCATTTGATCCACGCACCCTCGTCCCGGCATGAACCCACCCTGTACATCCCATATCTTTCAGTATTTATGCGAACTCTATAAATTATAATTCTAACAAACACCTTCCCAGCTACACTTAATAAACTTATAGCTCTATAGTTCTTACATTCATATCCACCACCTTTGCCTTTGTATAGAGGCACGACCATAGCACTTTTCCTGCCCTCCAGCACTCTTTCTAATTGAACACAAGCATTAAACAGTTTGCACAATCATTCATCTAATCGGATACCGCCATACTTTAACATTTCGTCCGTAACTTCATCTATTCCAGCAGCCTTCCCATTTCTAAGACTTTTTATTGCATTTCGTACTTCTTCCACGCCTATACTCCTATCGCTCTCTTTGATTTTATTTATTCCAGTATTTCCCGCATTCACACTTATTTCAGTTTCCAACACAATATCACTTTACTTTCACCGTCATCATTTGCAATTGAAACTATAACATTGAAATAAAGTTGTATAATTTAAAAAACTCGTTATTAACGTTCATCTTCGTAAAAGACAATGGGTCGGTAAAGTAGAGAATTAAAATATTTTTGATGTAGATTCCAACTTGCCAGTTTCTAAATAGACATATTATAACATTATTTTAAAAAATATTGGTGTTTAAATAATCATAGTCATATTTTGTAATGAAATTAATATTAGAAATAAGGAAAATGTGAAACTTATAATAGAGAGTTTTGTTATAAACTAAATAATTTTATAATAAATTTTACTTAAATTTTGGATATCTAATTGGTAATTAATTTAATGTTCATTAGTTTTAATGTAGCATATTTCATAAAATAATCTCTTGAAAAGATCATGTCCTGTTTGTAGTATTTTAATGTTGTTTATTTCTAAATTAAAATTATGATTTTTTTCCAAACTATGTTTTGTAGGAGCTGTAGCATTCGTTTTGTTTAGTTTTATAGTAGATAAACGTGAACTAATACAATTTGTAAGTTATTGTTTAGTCTGGTCAATATAAATGGCAGAACAGTTATGAGCATCTTCTATTGAAATATTTAAAACAATTTTTTGAAATTTTAGTGTTGTTTTTCAAATTTTCCTTTTGTAAAATTTTCTCAAATTAATAAAATAATGAATACTGTGTCTTTAGGACCTAATTCTGCTTTAACTAAAGAATTTAATAATTTATCAAAAAAACGAAAGAAAACTATTCTACCAATTAAAAATATTTTAGCAAGTGTAGAAGATCTAACCGTAATGACCTAGGTGTACATAATAATAATTACAAGTATAATAGTTTGATAGATATTAACTTTAATAATTCTTTTAAAGTACTGAAGAGTTTCTTAAAGATAATTAAGATATAATCATACTTAAAGCTGATAAAACTAATAAAACAGTAATTATGAATAAAGCATAGTATAATAATAAATTTTCTGATCGTTTAAATGATGTCGGTACATATGAAAAATTTAAATATAATACTGCAAATTCACAAACAAATTATCAATTGTATTATTTATCTACAACATAATAATTTTGTAGAGAAAAAATAGCCAACAATGTTAAAAATCATACTGCAATTGCTCCGAAGGTATACGGGTTACCTAAATTACATAAGCAAAGTATACCGTTATGTCCAATAACGAGTAATATTTTAGTACCTGTTTGTTATCTTTCTAAATTTTTAGCTAAAATTTTAAATAATATCATTGAAAATAATGATCAGTTTATTAAAGACTCTTGGAGTTTTCATAACTTTATTAAGGAAAATAATTTTATCATACCTAATGATTTTATAATTGTCAGTTGCGATGTAATATCTCTTCCACCAACATACCTATAAATTAAGTTTTACAAATAATTAACAAAAAATGGAAAAATGTCAATAATTTTACTAATTTAAAGCAAACTGATCTTTACCGAGCAGTACGAGGGTTGCCTTTTATGTTGTTACAAATGACCACTAGATGTCGCTAGTGTAATAAGTTATTGCCATATTCGTAAAATTTGATATTTTGTATTGTA
>JAHWXV010493481.1:0-12601 GCA_024586415.1 Phrixothrix hirtus | reverse complement strand
TTTCTTGAAATTGACTCTAACGATTTTTTAAAACTTAGTAAATTTCTTGGTTACTTCATTCCGTTTTACATGAATCAAGCTGTATCTCTAATAAATTTTCGAAAGTCGAATAACCGGAAATACTTGGTGTATTAATTGCGAACAACATATCTCAAAAACTAAATATGATATATGAATGAAATTGCATATATAAGTTTTCTATCTTCTGCACATGAAACGTCAAGAATTTAGGTAAAATCGAATGACCGGAAGTGCCACTTTATTCTTGCGATTTTTAATTTTTTTTGCGCTTTACTCGAAAACAGCTATAACTTTTATTTTTAAATGTGTTATGGTTATTATGTATTTAATGCCCCTTTACGTGAACTTAACAGTTTTTCTGAAAGCATGCGTTGAAGCAATTTATCAGAGAACATTTCCGGAGTTAAGCGGCCTATCTCCTGACTACTAACTTAGATGGGTGACCGTTACAATTATTGTTTCTAAAATAAACGTAGGCAATAATCTAATGATTTGTGTACACTATTGGCATATGTGGCATATGTGCGTAAGAGAAAGTCGTGTGTTGTTTCACACCAGATTTTTATGTTTTAGATTCATGTTGAAACGACCATCTCTTTAATTATTAACATTATTTATTCATTTAAATAAAAATTTAACAATTATGCAGTGTTAACCACTCAATTTTTTCAAAAACAATGTTAATTTTGAATTCTTTTCAAATTATTTGATATTTTATATTTCTTATTTATCTTCACTACAAATTATTTGTGTTTCTAGTTCTGTTGAAAGGAAAAAATTATGTAACCCAAGCGTTAGCTTTTAAATAAATGTATACAATACAATAAGAAACTGATTCTAACTACCATTAGTAGTATATACAGGGTGAGTCGTAATGGGTGCAATAAACTTTGGCGTTAGATAGGACAAATCTATTTAAGTAAAATGTTCATATAGGATTGTGCGATCAAGGTTATTTTTTTAAAATAAATTAAATCAATTGTTTTGTGATTAGTAGACATTTTGGTGATAGTTGAATGTTTACCTACCTAATTGTCAAAACTGAATGTAAAGTGTTATTGATTTTCCTATAGTTTTCGACGACATCTGAGTATTTATTCTCATAAAATAATTGAAAATTTTTGGTAGATTTGAATATGTGAGCATTGTTTAGTATAGTATACTATTGCAACGTAAATAATCGCCGTGCGTCGTGAGCGTACCACAGCAGTTTCCCAGATAGATACCAACCATCTGTGAATAGTAGTAGAGGTATTCAGGCAAACAGAAACAATGTCGACAACGTAGTTCTAGATAATCTCAGAATTAGTACTCGACGAGTTGCAGAAAATTTAAATCTTTCACATACGTTTGTTTTCTGAGTACTATGTAAAGAAGAACTCCACCTGTACCATTTTCGGCGGGTACAATCACTGGAACACGGACTTATGGCGAATACATGAAATTTTGTTGTTGGCTCTTGCACCTAGATGTCAAATATCCTAACTTTATTTCGAATATTTTGTGGTCTGATGAAGTTCACTTCACTAGACACGGAATCAACACAATACATACCAGTCATGCGTGGTCTATCGAGTTGGATAATCCCAGAAATAAAATTCTAGTATTTAATCGACCGCCCAACGGCATTCCATCCAGCGCCCCATTTGCGCATCTGCGCCAAAATAGCTCTGACAAAATATTCCCGCTATAAAAGCCCACACCAAAATAGCCAGAATATCTCAACAAGATAGCCCATTTGCCAAAATAGACCCGACAAAATAGCCCGCTCGCCAAAATAGTCCAAATACGAAATTATCCTACAGGATGTCACAGTATCTTTTCAATTGCGTGCCAAATTAAATTTTGTATGATCTTTCTTTACGAATTACTTGCTTACGGGTTATGATTTATTCGTTTTTACACACACACTCGCGCGCGCGCGCACGCACAGACACGCACACACACGCACACATACACACACACATACACACACACACACACACACACACACACACACACACACGAGATTCTATTTGTACTTATTCTAACGCGGCGTATGTGACAAAATATTGGCGCCCAACGTGGGGCCTTCGATATAAATAAATCTTTGTTGGCCCAAGCGCGCAATTTTTGATGACATTACGCTGGTCTAGTTTTGACTTCTTAATTTATAGAACAATTTTTTTCTCCCTTTTCGTTACTCATTTTATTTATTTGTGTTTAACTAGGTGCTCTCTCGCTCCATAATGGAGACGCGTTTTGAAATTGGTCGTCTCGCTCAGGACGAGCTTGATTATGAACTTAATGCCTGTAGATGTGATGAGGAAAACACTTCGTACTCTTCTCCGTATGGATGGTGACTCTAGCTTCGTTTTTCCAACGTATCCTTACAGTTTCGAACAGGATTCTTCCACGATTACTTAAAAATTGAAATGCTGCGTAAGTTAGTGAACAAGTTTTCGGACACCAAAAGTTCTGAAGATTTTCGTAAACTATCTGCTAAGATAGCACATTTGGTCGGTCGAGTTAATAGAAGTCCTGCTCTCACTGACGAACAGGTTCGGTTACGTTTCTCTTGGCTCGCACAATTAGTTGCTTTTCCGCTGAACTTCAGTCTAAAGTTAACACCCGCCAGACCCATACTGATCCTGTACTTGATGATGGAATCGCTGAACTTTCTTCAGACGAAGATTTCGATCTTGCCTTACTTAAACCTTCTGCTGTTGACACTTCTTCTCCTCGGAAGCACTTGACAGAATCTTTCGCATTTAAGTCACTACTACAAATGGGGTCTTAAATTCTCTGGTGAAGTCAATGATCCTTCTGTAGCTGCGTTTCTGGAGCAAGTAGAAGATTTGTGCGTATCTCGCAATGTCTCTCGGAATACTCTTTTAACTTATGCTGGTGATCTTTTCGTAGGCGAAGCGCGTGTCTGATATCGGTGAATCCGCCAAATGTAATTACTTAGCTTAAAAGCACTAGATCATGCCGTCCGCCCGCTCCTTCAGCCAAAAAAACATTCTTGTCAATCAGTATCTCCTCCAAAAGATCCCTCTTCAAAAAAACTCTCTCTTTCAATCAGAATCCTGCTACTACGATAACTACCCCGATTGTTTCTGCTGACACTCCTGGGTATTCGGTCATTTGTTAGAACTGCCTACAACATGGTCATATTTCTCCATTATGCGATCAGCGTCAGACTATACACTGCTACGGTTGCAATCGCGCTGGCGTGAAACGAACATTTTGTCCACGTTACAGACCTACTTTCACAGGTTCTCTCGGAAATAATGTCTTCTTCAAAAAGCGATCTTTAGGGTCAGTGAACCGAGCCCCTGACTCTTTCTCTGTGTTTAACTCGATATCGAATTTATCTGACGTTTCAGAACAATCTCGCTTGCGCCTGAACTCTCTTTTAGGGAATGCTTCGGACGATGAACGTCCACACTTGCAAGTCTTTATTTTGGGGACAACCTTTTTGGGACTTTTAGATTCAGGAGCCTCTATAACTATTCTGGGAAGTCTTGGTTGAGAAATGTTACGTAATTCAGGTTTGAAACTTCACTATCCTCCGTTTAGTTCGTGTACAGTCGCGAACGGCGAAACTTGTGATATTTTGGGCGTTGTTAGTTTGCCATTTCATATCGAAAATCTGCTTGATTTTGTTTTGATACCTTCTATCAATCAGTCCCTAATCTTTGGAGTCGACTTTTGGAAAAGTTTAGGTGTAATTCCTGATCTTAGGAATAATAAATCGTTTTTTTGACCGAACTTCTCGTCTTGAAATTGCTTCCATCAAATCTAGATCTTCTCTTTCGGTTGCTCAGGCTAATCAACTTGACGCATTACTTACTCACACCTTTCCAGAGGTTCTGCCTTCAACTGACTCCCTTAAATGTGCAACATTGATTGAACATGAGATTCGTACTACTGCTCCTCCTATTAATCAACGGTACTATCCGCTTTCTCCCGCTTTACAAGTACAAGTGAATAAAGAACTTAATAACATGCTTCGTTTAGGTTTTGTTGAACCATCAAATAGCCCCTGGTCTTCTCCTGTAGTTCTTGTATGCAAGAAAGATAGCTCATACCGTTTTTGCATAGATTTCCGCAATGTAAATTAAGTCACTCTTCAATATGTAGCTCAAATTTTAGATCGTCCTCGTGACCCATCCTATTTATCTAGTTTACACGTTCGGTCAGCCTATTGGCAGATACCTTTGAAGGCTTAAGCGAAACCTATCACTGCTTTCACCGTTCCTGGAAGAGGTCTCTTTCAATTTACGCGCATGCCCTTCGGTTTGCACAATTCGGGATCTATATTTCAGAGACTCGTCGATAGAGTCATCGGTTCCGATCTTGAGCCTTTCTGTTTCGCGTATCTGGACGATATCGTAATCTCCACTCCGACCTTTGAATAACATATCGATATCCTCATCAAAGTACTCTCTCGCATACGTACTGCTCGTTTGACGCTTCGTCGAGACAAGTGCTGCTTGTGTCGCAGCGAGTTGAAGTATTTATATAAAACCGCAGTACGGAATAAAAATTATAAATTTTATTTACAATAAACAGGAAAGCAAGGTATATACATTTATTTATTCACTATTTTCAAGTAATGAATTCCCAAAACCCCAAAATAATTTAATTTGGTACGCAATTGAAAAGGTACCACGACAAGGACTTGCTGAAAATAGTTGCAAATGCAATTAAAATATAAAAATTATGGCCGGAATATATTTATTGATTTTAAATATATAAAACATTTTAAAAATTACGTTAATATCCACAAGAGCGCACAAAAAAAACTCAAATAATAATTAAAAAATTTTAAATATTTTGTCGGAACTATTCTATCGAGGCGATCTGTGTCGGGGCTATTTTGTCGAGGTATCATTTTTGGTATGGGTCATTTTTTCGGTGCTATTCTTGCAAGGGTTGGTTTGTTGCGTGCAATTTTGCTGAAGCTATTTTGGAAACACTGAATAGACGGGGTATCCTGCGCCGTAACGTCCGAAAAGGATTGTTTTATTTCGAACAATATTGCTATGGCCCCTATCTATTAAGGACCTTTAGGTAAAGCCAAGTTGCCCCTGCCACTATAGTCGACGAAGACTGTCGGAATGCTAAAAAGTTTTGCCCACACATCTCAACATCTAAAAGGTTTCAAAATTGTACTTTTTTATTTAAAAATATTCAGAATGGCCATGACCTTTAATTGTCCTTATATACGAAGCATCTTAAGCGAAAATTAAATTAATTACTATTCGGGGATGTATCAAATGAAAACCTTAAAGGTACATTAAAATTCCGAACACATACGATTAATTTGTTATGCGGCAGTAATGTTTCTTAAGTTCCACTAAATGACCGACAGATAGCAGAGCGATGCTACAATACAGAAGAAGGTGGCAGCTTCAGTAACAACGTGATTGCACCACTATCAACATGAACCGCATTAGCTCAACGATCTATGCTGCGCTTTTTGAGTAGTGAAGGTGTCAAATTAATTAAAATTCATCACGAAGTGATGGTGTAATACGGTGATTCATATTTGTCCCTACAGTTTAAAAGCGACTTAGCTTCTGTAGAGAACGCCCCACAACCAGGGCAGGCTTACCGCATAGTGACCAATGAAAACATTGCGTTAGTGGAAGAGCTTGTAAAAGAAAACAGGTACATAACTTTGAATGAGATTGCCACAATTTTCGAAACTAGTTGTGGTTCAACACAGAATATTGTCCATAATGTACTGCAATTCAATAAAGCGTCCGAAGTTGATTGCTGAATTAAAAGATGGGAAAACTGGAAAAAATTGTTACAGGCGATGATACCTAGGTTCACTATCACCAACCAGAAACAAACAGATCAAACACAGAATGACACCATAGCTCATCGGCGAAACCGAAATAGACTCAACTATCAGCGGGAAAACTCATGCTCACTCTCTTCCAGGATTCAAAGGGAGTAATTTTGGAACATTAGATGGGGAGGAGGCGTTACCGTAACCAGTACTTCTTATTCAAATCTACTTAAAAATCAACTTCGGTCTGCAATCAGGGGTAAACTACGAGCACTTCTGACTTCGGTTGTTTTATTACAGCATGTCAACGCCCAACTGCATACAGCGGTGTCAGTTCAAAATATCCAAGATATCAAATTTATATGTCCCATACGTACTCCTTATTCACCAGACCTCGTCCCTATTGACTTCTAAATAAGGGTTGTGAAATAAATATTTACAATTGATGAAAAAGTTAAAACCGCAGTGCACGGGGGCTACACTGTCGACAAAAAGAACTCTCGCATTCAAAGTCATGAAGACTACGTATGATTTTTTCTTAATTATTGCAATAGAAAATGTATACCACTTTTAAGGTTTTAATTTGATACACCCTCGTAATTCATGCTTTGATATGAAATCAGATACAAAAATTTAAATAAACGTTATTTAAATACATTTCTAAAGTTGTTTCCACAATGAGTAATTGTTGTAATATGGCTTAAGTAAATTAGTTAATAAATAAAGTGCCTGCCGAAGTGACAAGGCGAGAGATAATTAACCCAAGATGGTAAAAACAAATAGAAAGGAATTATAATTTTACAACCCTTCAATCGCTACTCGTACCAACCGTGTGAATTTTAACGGAAACCATCTGTTTATTACTGTAAGCCGTCGATAACTTCTAAACCTTACGTTGGAAATTGCATTAACTTCCAACACGTTTATTTTCGAAGTTATATTAAATCACGATTAATGTTGGTATCAGTTTTATTCATTAAACCCAATAATACTGGGTTTACGTGTGGTAGGATAATTATTATTAAAACGTCTTTGCCGTACAAAAACAACCGTACGATTACATTATTTCGTAGGTAATGCACCTACGTGCCTACTTTCACCTTTTACAGCAATACCATACACAATAATGCAATTCTGAACACCATCAATGTTACAAACCTGCAAAATACAGAATACATTTAAGAAAGGGAAAAATATGTTTGGTTGTTTAGAAAAGCAAACTTCGTTGTCTTGACAACTAAAACAGGTATAAAAACAAAATCCTTCGTAAAACATCGCCTTTTGATCAGTTCGAATCATCACTTTCAATCGATCGAGCTCGAGAGGCGAACGAAAACAGACGTTTCTTAAGCTACCACTTCTTAGTTGTATTGTACCTTAGGCTCCTTACTCTCAGAATCTGTGGGTCGGGTGCAATACAAAAGCTACTTTAGTGCTCAAGTAATAGTTACAAAGTGCTTAGTGAAAGTTAAATCCCAAACCCGTCAAAATGGATAATAATCTACAGAAAACTCTAGAATCCGTCCTTGCCAGTTATAGGGCCGTAAACCAGTGAGAAGCGGCAAAACAAATGGAGAATTTTCCAATAAGCGTAATAGCCAAAATACAAGACCTCAAATTCAAACATCTTAGCCACGAGGAAAGAATAGAACGCGCAATAATAGAACACGTCGGTCTTAACGCAGTGCCAGCAAACACAAACACCGTCAACATAGGCAAAAACGCAAGACTCCAAGCCATCTCGGATGTCAAGCAACTCGTAGCGAACGAGATGGACAATTCATCAGAGGAAGAGGACCACTACTTGACAGAAAGACAAAATTTCTAAGTGGTCCACAACAAAAGAACGAGGGCAACGTACAACACAGTCACGGAACCGAGTGTGGAAATTAACGTCACGAATCGCTACGAAATCTGAAACACCGTACAGCAAACCGAAGAAGCAAAAACACCAGAAACCTCAACGCCAACTACAACTACGCGCGAAAGATGTAAAAACCGCCTCCCATTGTCCTTAGAGACAAGAAACAGTGGAAAAATGTAAAAAAAATTGATCACTGTCAACAAAATAAACGTCACAAACGCAAAAAATCTATCCAATATAAACAGGTGATATAGAAAACTTCAGAAACATGACAAAGTTGCTACATGAAAGAAATTTACCCTACTACACCTACAAACTAAACTCCGAGAAACCACTTAGAGTTGTGATACGCGGCATCCCGGAATCGGTTTCCGAAGAAGCAGTTAAGGAAGACCTAATCCACCAAAAAGTGCCGGTAACATCTGTGCGCCTTATGTAAAAGGGAGGCAGCCAAAAGATCCCAATGCCTCTATTATATGTGCAAGTTGAAAGTACCAAAAACAACGCCAAAAATATATTTGACCTAAAAACATTCCTCGTGTTAACAATTTCGGTGGAGTCATCGCGAAGAGCAAACACAATTGTGGAGTCCAGGCGATGTCAACCTTATGGTCACTCACAGAACGAAATGTTTAAAGTGCGGGGGCGACGACCTCGCATGAGTGTACCAACAACAAAGGCACACCGGCTAAGTGCGCAAATTGTGGGGGTGATCATCCCTCGAATTATCAGGAATGCAAAGCGCATCCCAAACACAGAAACTCAGCGCCTCCATAAACAAGTAAAAGAAAGACAACTTACGCAAGCGTTGCAGCCAATAAGACACCACCAAATACTGAGCTACGGGAAGATAAACAGCCAGAAACCTTCAGCATGTCAAACATACTAGCGTGGCTAGCAAAAATCGACGTCACGCAACTAATTACTATAGCCAAATCCATAACGCAACAAATAGCAAACTCATACAACCTAAGTGAAGTGACAACGGCAATTCTTAGTCACGCCCCAAAATTGGTGCAGCTATTTACCTCAGACAAGTGTACCAAAAGCAAAGGTACACCGGCTAAGTACGCAAATTGCAGGGGTGATCATCCCTCGAACTATCAAGGATAGAAAGCGCATCCCAAACACAGAAAAAGGAATCTCAGTCAGACACCCCAGAAAGGATACGAAAGAAACGAACCGCACAAGTCCCAGCCTAAGAGAAAGAATCCCATGCCACTGTCAACCGTGCAAAAAGGAGGGATGAGTTATATAAAACTCGGTACTCCAGTAGGCAAACAAGTTCAAAGACTTGCAACATCGCCTTTTGTCGAGTGATTTTTGACCTCGTGCTGTCAGACGAAACAAGCTTTTAGCGCTTTTGATTGATTTGCACTGCGTGAATTTGGTGCATATTAGCTGCTTTCTATTTATAAAAAAAATAGTATAAAAACTAAGAAAAAATTTTCTGTAAAAGGGAAATGGGTGATATGCACTGCACTCGTGTAATGTAGCCAATCGAAATCGTTATTAATTTCAATTGCCTGGTACTAAATAATTCAGTTCGCGAGTTATAAAAAGGTAACAGCTGTCTTTATTCACAAAAATAATTGTTACCAATTGTCAAGTAGAAAGTTTAACAATTTCACAAGAAGTAATAAAGGTAATAGTTGACACATCTCCAGTAGAAAAGTCAACGCTAATCCAAAATAACCAATATAAACATTTAAATGAAAGACGAATTTAAAATAAAAGAACTCTGTAATGAAGGCAATAAATCTAATATTCGATTGGACTCCCAGTGCAGCCAATCGTTTTCAACACGGACAACACTCAGTACAAATAAAAAACATTATCTTTCACTCAAAGTGCTTTTTTTTTGTTTTAAGGTTCTTAATTTTATTTTTAAGATCTTCCGTGGTAATTTGAAAGGAGGAAGTAATTTTAACTTGGTTTATCGTTTTGGCGACGCTTTGTATTAGTTTTGTTATTATAGTATAGCCTTTTTCGTTGTTTGAAAATTGAAATTCCAGGTGCTGGCTAATCGCTTCAGCTTTTTTGAGATCGTTAAATAGGATTTTAATGTTATATTTTATAGGGAAATTTGGATTAGACTCTTTCCTTAACCGTTTCAACAGTTTCCACATTTGGTTGTTCTCGTTTCTTTCTATTTCGTTTAGCATCAATTTCCAACTATTGAGTTTTCTGCTTTATATGATATCGTCAACTTCTTTTTGGAAATTTAGGAATTTATTTTTATGAGCCGAATTTCTGTATTGGCCCATAATTTTTGACTTGGTTCTTAAGCTTTATTTTGTGTTTTTCATCGCTAGAGAGGACCCATTTGTTTATTGTTCCTAGTTATTCTTTGTTGACTATTAACGATATTCCCCCAAAATTACTCCCTGAAACGGTGCTAGTAGAACTAATAAACATCACTAACGCGATCTTTCGAACAGGTTGCTTTCTAACAAGTTGGAAAAAGGCTCTAGTGATAACAATTCCGGAAAATGATGAAGACCCAAGCATTCCAGCTAACAGACGCCCGATTGGTTTATTAAACGGTCTCGCCAAATCAGTAGAATACTTTGCGAATGTCATACTACAGTCTGTGCTGGAAACCAACAACAAAATACCAAATACTCAATTTGGGTTTCGGAAACAACTTTCAGCAGTTCAACAGGTAGCAATACTAACGAATTGCGTCAACATATCAAAAAACGAGAAACGCTTACCATTGTCAGCCTGTATGACATGACATAGAGAAGTCATATGATAAGGTTTGGAAGGATGCAGCAATTTTTAAAATGGCACTCCTTAAACTATCAATTGACTTCATAAGATTTGCTAGATCATTCCTTACAGACCGCGCCTATAGAGTCAAAGTAGGTGCAGATGTATCAACCGCTAGAATGGCAAGGGCGGACCTCCCGCAAGGGTCGCCTCTCTCCCCTTTGTTCACGACGTCACAAAATTCGAGAAGGTCCAAGGACTTAGAACGTTCCAATTTGCAGATGATACTGCTATACTGTCCAGTAATTACCGCCAGAGCTAGAATAGGAAAAGCCGAAAAGACTCTTCAAAATTATTGTAAATCTAAAAAAACACAAATAATACGATTTACCAAAAGACGAGGCAGATCCCATCACATAGGCAAACAAAATAAAATCAAGTGTGACTTACCTGGGCATAGTACTAGACTACAACCTAACCTTCCAACTACATACAAAATTTAGAGCAGGCTTGGTAAGAAAATCTTTTTCCAGATTATATAACGTTTTAGGCCCTAAAAATAAGTTAAATTTAGAAGTCAAAATCAAAATATTGAAATAAGTTTTATTACCTGAACTGACTTACGGGAACGAACTTTAATCAATGGGGTCGCCTAGGGCAAAACAATCAAATGTAACAGAGCTCCGACTTATTACTAACGCTCCTTATTATATTAAAAACAACGACCTAAGAAAGGATCTAAAAGCCACTGACCTTATCAAGCAGGCAGAAACGCACAGAGAAAACATGTTCGAACACCTCTGCAAACACCCCTCGGCTCCAATCCAAAAATTGGCTCAACATTTTTGAACCAGTACTTCTAAAAACCACCAATGAAAACTATACTTCATGCCCTTCTCATTTCAAGAAGGGCATGCGACCAAGCTTTCTTATATAGTTTCGCCCCTGCTAAATAAAAGAAAAGCAGTACGTAAATAAAGTGGAACTTCCGGTTGTTCGATTTTAACCAACTTCTTGATTTGGCATACAAAGGTAGTTATGACCCCAAATATAAATTTTCATTTAGTTAGGACTTTTAGTTTCACAGTCATTTGATTTAGAGTTAATAGTGAAGGTACTTCCGGTTACTCGATTTACGGAAAAGTTTCTGAGAAATAACTTAAACTATGTGA
Source organism: Phrixothrix hirtus (assembly GCA_024586415.1). Classification (NCBI taxonomy): domain Eukaryota; kingdom Metazoa; phylum Arthropoda; class Insecta; order Coleoptera; family Phengodidae; genus Phrixothrix; species Phrixothrix hirtus. Next base: position 1,044 of record JAHWXV010493481.1, on the reverse strand, counting down.
AAGGTCTTTAAATGGCTAAGAAATTCTATAAGTTTTGAAAAATCGTTAGAGCCGATTTCGAGAAAATCGCGAAAAAGGAAAAATTCGGGAAATACCTAAAAATAAGAGAAATAAAGTTGTACTTCCGGTTATTCGATTTTAACCAAATTCTTGATTTACCATGGTGTGTTGTCTCACACCAAATTTTTTCAAATTGGCTTCGAACATGAAAGCCTGTTTTCTTAATTAGGCTTCGTGCTGTAACTAAATTGATTCACATCAAGCAGGTAAGGGAGGATCAAAATTGGCGAAATTTGAGGAATTTTTGCTTTGCAATTTTTTGGTTACTATTTTCATTCCGAATCATGTACACATTTTTGTCATAAGCTGAAGAAAAGAAGATTGATTCTAAGAATTTCATCTGATCCTTAAATTCTAACCGTTGGAAAATAAAAACATTTTACGAGCAATTTTGTGAGAAACCGTCTCAATTATATCAAAGGGCATTAAATTTCTAAGAAATACAATAGATTTAAAAAAAATCGTTACCGCCGATTCCGAGACAATTGCGAAAAACCAAAAAATGACAAAGGTAAAGTGGCACTTCCGGTTTTCCGATTTTAATGAAGTTATTTCGGTCACGTGTCCAGGTGGATACAAATTTAAATATAAAATTTTGATTATATACGACTTTTCGTTTTTGAAATATTTTGTTCACATACACATACGCACGCGCACGCGCGCACGCACGCAAGCGCGCACGCACGCATGCACGGACGCACGCGCGCACCCACGCCCACGCAGGCACGCTCGCACGCACGCAAGCGCGCTCGCACGCACGCGCGCGCATACACACACACGCACACACGCACACGTCCACGCGCGCGAACGCGCAAACGCGCACGCCGCACGCACGCACGCACGCACGTACGCACGCACGTACGCAAGCTCGCACCACACACACAGCCACACACACACACACACCCACACACACATACCCACACACACATACCCACACACACATACCCACACACATACCCACACACACATACCCACACACACATA
>JAHWXV010493475.1:0-10970 GCA_024586415.1 Phrixothrix hirtus | reverse complement strand
GGTTTTATATCTTAGAATGATTATTAATTGATTTTTGATACGATTAACATCGTTGTAGTTAAGAATAAAAATTGTTTTTTAAAAACGTGCTTACAAATTATTGATTTGTATATAATGGAACTGGTCACCAGTGTTATACAACTGCCAGAGAAGATAGATTATTGTTAAGATTTCAATTAAACTTCGAATGGCTACTTATCACTGAAACCGTCAGGACTAGGCTCCGTGGAAGTTGTTTATGGCGTAAAAGGCCCTATACGCCAATCAAGTCAGGAAGGAACGACTGTGCAAATTAAATAATATGAGCTATGGCATATGAAAGAAATGACCCACCTATTTATACATGAATTACAATTTGAGATTTTTCGTTCGGTTTGACGTGCTTGGTGTTGATTAAATTGTGGGTAATAGTACCACAAAGATTAGATCAAAATCAGAGTGGCGTTTGGTGGATAGTAAATTCGCCTGCACGTATTGTTACGTAGTGTTGCAATGAAATCTTTACAATTCCGAGACGGTGTTACTTTATCAATTATTGTTCCACTTATTCGACAAGTTGGATAATTTTTGTTTTAGTTTACGATAATGCACCACCTCACCGCGCTGAAATAGTTAAAGAATCATTGATATAGCTCATATTATAAGAATGAACTGACCTACGCATTTACTGGGATATATTCCAATAGAACATAATTTCAAATTAAAGATCGTCAAAATGAACTAAAAATGTCGGTGAAATTATCCAACGCTTTAATTGAAAAATAAAAAATTTTATCCAAAAAAATAATACCTGAATTAATAACCATTATGCTCAGAAGCAGTACTGCGTGCTAAATCAGGGATAACTAGGAAGCGTGCTTCAGGTTAATTGACTAAATACAGTTGATGTATTTAGTTACCACAGAATTCGTACAACTCTCAAGAAATTAAATATTAGGACTTCTAAGGATTCCAAAAATATATAATACACTATATTCTGATGATATTGTTAACATAACTTTTCATAGCCGAATGGAACTTATTTCCACCTTATTCTTTTATTTTTAGTTCTATTATAAATAATTTATTACCCAGATTTGGCAAACAGGTAAGTTTTTTATAAAACGGTTACTTGCATCGAATTTAATTTGGACAAAGGCAGGCGTCTCAATATCAACAGGTATTAGCCTGGTTTAAACTATCCAGTGGCGTTGTTAGAGTCTAGAAGCTTTCATAACAATCCGCCATCATTGTGTTGTATACTTTATCGTGGTAATTCTTCACCGATTTTTGTGTAACGCTTGCTTTACTAGTTTTTAATTTAGTAATTTCTTGCAGGTCACCTGATAGAAATTAATGGCGCTCAAAATTACCGTATATTTGATAAATATTTATTCCAAGATAGCTCTCCATAAATTTGTCTTAGAAAGAATTTGTTATTCCCAAATGGCTAGTACCTTGCAAAAAGGGCGCCTTAGAAGTGTTCTAAAGCTACTAAAGGGCTTGATTATGCTATTTGATTTAGAAAATGAACATAAAGGTATTTCAAAATATAAATTGTAGAGTAATCTGAAGAAGTTGAGAAATGATGATGGTACTTTGACCTAGGACATGTCTCATCGCGAAAATATACTGAATGACATACAACAGACGTCACTCTTAATTTTGTTACACTATGAGGAATAAAGCCAATCATGTTTCGCTGTTATAAATATTGGCACGGCTTTAGTTATATCTGGTATCTAATGAAACACTTATTTATGTATGTATCTAAATTAGGAAGTTGTGTTTTGTAATAACAAAACACCTAAAATATACGGCAAATGTCATCGGTAATATTAAAAATGGATTGTATAAAGGAGTTAACTGTAAGCAGCAACAAGAAAATTAATAATTAGCAAAAAAACCTAAATTAATACTTACAGTATAAAACGTGGGCATTTTTGAAAATTGAAAAGCCCTAAAATTGTTAAGGGCAAATATTGTATTAAATATACACTCGTAACATGTATAGCAACAAATTGAAAAACAGACAAACGCTGTAAAATTGTATAAACCTTGCAGTAGTAAATTGGCTTCTAAAACAAATTACGGCATTACATATAAAGAGCAACGAAATTAGAAGTAGGTCCCCAAAATTTTTTAGAACATAATAATGAAGTTTCAAAAAATTTGAGGAACAGAAATTAAGGACATTACTTCTCTTTAGTAAAATTTGGTAATACTTAGGACCTTTAAGGGTTCCAAATTTATGAAATAAAAGGTACCGTTATTATCAAAACCTCCACTTAACAAGACCTGCATGAATAATAATATCAGAAATAGGAGTTCCTAGGCCGTGCGAACAATGTATAATAATTTTGTGCTTCAGCTGCGGAAGGCTGACCTTCGTCTAATTCGAGATGTGGTGTCACCGTACAACAAATTAATTTCCTTTCTCAGCCTTCCTCTTAGTTTCTGACAAATAGCCTAGTGAAGAATCCCCAGCACCTGAGAGAAAATATAGGAGTTGATTTTTTTTTCTGCCGTTAGATTATTGTGTGTCCAAGACACATTTGGCATGGCCTTCTTTTTAGATTGCAGCATTATCAGTTTTTTAAGCGTTTTGAACTTACGCGCGTCCATGCTATCGAATATTTTTGATTCGGGAGTGCAGTGGAATATCTAGGCTTAATCACCTATAAAATTCTAAAATCGATCCCGAACTACAGGTAGCGCGTTGAAAGTTTCATCGATTTTCCACACTAGTATTTCGGCTTTAAATCGACTTTCGTACGCTTTCGCCATTAATGATTTTGATCTAATCTTGAGGTTTGTTATTCAATGAACATGCCAAAAAATAGAGCTTCGTTTACAATTCATAATGCCTTCACTATCAGTCTGCCTGTATTATTGTCATCAATTTGACTGCTTTCACAGCACTTAATAATGAAACGTCCCTTATTGAGTTTTTTAATTCAGAAATTCCTTGTTTATTTATTTTGTTAATTTAATGCCTTTGAAGGTATTATAGATTTTCTGACTTTTTGAAAATGCCTTTTTTCTATTAATTATTAATTATTTTCACAGCTTTCAACTCCATATATGTTTAGAGTTATAAAGAATTGACTACCAAAAATATTTAATTATAAGTTGTGATTATTTATTATCTTCTATTATGCTTGTTTTTTATTGACTGTTTAAGTTCTTTTCCTATACAACTTCATATTTATAATAAGTTCAAGCAATACTTTTAAACGACAAACTTTCCTGAAATTATTTATAAGTAATACTTACTTTTCATGAAATTGAACAACAGGATCTGCTAAGATATCACTCATATCGATTTCTTTACCTTTTCTTAAAACTTCCGGGTGCTTTTTCATCATTAACCATCCTACATGTGCAAAAAAGAACCCTCGTTTTACATTATGAGGATCTGCGTCAGTCTCGGTAAATCTATGGTGTACTCGGTGGTCCCTTACCCAGGCATATAAACTGTTCTGAAAATACATTTACATATGAACCAGTGAAAATCATTAGACATTTATTAAAAAAAAGCATATTGCCTTATATTTTTTTCATTACAAACCTTATGTTTTTATATAATACGTGGATTTTTGGAAAAAGGTATACCTTTGTGTATGAATTGTCTCTAGTTGCTTAATAACAAGGGATTCAAAAAAGCACCCGCTTATTTTAATTCATCGCGCTGCCACTACGGTTATTTGTATCTCCTAAAATTTGAGTACCCGATATTTTAGTTTTGACCTCCATTCATATTGGCTTTTTCTATAGGTGTACCTAAACATAATTTGTATTCTATTGCAATTGTAGTGTACTGTTTTACTTTCTTTCTTAATACATATTATATTAATTACAATATTTGCAAAATTAGTTAATTATTTATCATATTTCGTCAATAAATTTTATAAACTAAGCAGGTTATTTGGAAATTCAAATTTTTAACTTTATACCAACATAATTTGGGCATGAATTTTACATAAAGCAAGAATCGTGCATTAGTAAAGTCCATTTAGAAGTGTCAGACGTAATGAAGATGGGACTGTTAAGAAAAATTCAGGTATAGATTTAAATAATTATGTCAAAAAATTATGCATGAGTTGCCCTTAATTATATTTTGTTTTTTAACTTGAAGGAGTAAATTGAAAAGTCAGATCTACAATATAGATATCAGGAGTTTCTATTAACTAAATATTTTTAGCGGGAAATTTCAATTTTAGTATTTGTAACATGTTTTTTAAAAAATGTAGGTTACTTCAGTACACTTACATTCAATTATTATGAACAGGAATGAAAATGGACTGTAATAAAAGACGTTTCTTGTAAGTTGCCTAATCACCAATTCGTTCATAAACTAACTTTATATATTTTATATTTTAATTAACTATACATTTGATGTTTCCACATTGCTGCTATTCAAAGTTTTAGCGCGAACCCCTATAATTTATAGGCCTCTAAAAATTAAAAACAGTTTGATTTATTAGGAGTTGCTTTACAACAGCATTTTCTAATTAAATCATTTATGCGAGTTCTGTTTTTGTGTTGAATTTATAACAAAGATATGAGTAAATCATTTATATAAACATTCGATGATAAGAAGTGAAAAGTAATCTATTATTAAATAGGAGGTTAAATGTATAATATAACTGTACTGGTTTAATTGACCATTGTGTATAATATTTAAAATTACTGGCCGTCGATAAATAAATTTACCAAAAGGTTTATTATTGAAAAATAAATAACTTGATAAATATAAAGTAGTGATATGATTCAAAACAAAATAACCATAGATAATATTCACAGAATTTAACTAATAACAACGGTAAATGTAAGAATTTAAATGAAAAAAATATATTTTTAAAACTTTTACCGCTTGATATTAGTAAAACCTGTGATTAATCAGTTACGATTGGTAATAACAGCTGTTTAACATAGTACAACATTTTATTGAAATAAGTTTATATTCATAAAGTACTAAAATAGTTACAAACGGAAAACTAAAGTAAAATAAAAAGAAAAGTGATATAAAATTCTCAATTAGATGAAAAATCAAGTCAATTGTTAAAAAGTAATAGTAGTAGCATAATAGACTAAACACTTATTAACGTAATGAGATATATTCAATTTAATAGTCAATAAATAATTATTCGTTAAACAATCAATAAACACACGAGAGAGAAATTTCACTTATTGCATTATTACGATATCTGGAGCTGTCATGACATTTAGAGTTATGTATATAGTATCTTATATAGTTTATAGATCACTTATTTGCTATTCATTTCTTAAAGTAGTTACATTTTTTAAATCCTTAACCTTTTATCAAAGACAACTCTCCATGTAGTTCTCGAACATTTACTTCTTTATAAGCAACTTCTTCAATTTTTATAAAGTTTTATGTACATATTGTAAATTGGATTTTTGTGTAAAGCTGCTTCAATACCCCTACTTTTGTACCTAACTGATAAAACCTATCATCTTTCACATTTATTACACCACAAAAAATTTGGGTCTGTCAATATCAGTAACCTTAAGTCGTATATTTTGAATCACTTTTGGATTTGGATAGTTAACGCTAGACATAGTTTTCATTTTAACAGCTTGGTTTTCCAAACCCACTTTTGCTATATGTCGAAATACCTTAACATGTTTTCTTTTTCTTGCTATTAACTCTAAGGAAGTAACTTCAGTTTGGCCAACCTGATATGTATTCGTATTTATGCCCATTCCAGTTTCTTTAATTGCTGATAAATCTCACTTCTTATTAATTATAATTTCAACATATTTATTATCACCAAAGCCTTATTGTCGCATTCAATTGCAGTTGTTGTTTCTCTATTCATACCTTCTTGCTGCTTATTTTCATTTTGTGATTTCAGTATTTCTTCTAAATTTTCTTCAGTGCGTAATTCATTTATTATGCTTGGGGGAATACTGGAGCTCGTAATACCCAAATTCAGTGCACATCCAAACATTACTTCATATCGGGAGCACTTAATTCCCTCATGATATGCTCTAGTTTTCATATCTTGAACGATTTTAATCCCTCTGACAATTTTCAGTTTAATTGGTTTGCATCCCAGTAGACAGCATGTTCTGCACATCCTGATTGGCCCTTTCTACGATCTCTGTAACTGACTATGTCTAGGCTTGCCATGCACGAGTTTATCACCTGGTCACATAAAGCATAAATCTTTAATAATGTGATTACAAAATTCTCTGCCATTATCGGAATGCAGAATATTGGGTACCCCAAAGTTGGTAAAAATATCTAACACGCTTAGTTTGAAGTCCACGAAGTATCACAGACTTTGTTAAGTGATTCTGGTAGACCATAATGAATTTAAAACTTCCGTCTGACGTAGTTTGATAATCAATGGGGTCACCCTGGCAACACGAATTCATTTCACTGTACAGAGTAGGTTTAACGACAATTCCTTTGTTGAAGCCCTTCTGTTTCTTTTGACAGAGCTCATGTATCCCCAAATAAGTCATTATTGCCTCAACAGTAACATTTTTAAATTTTCGATTCGTGTTTTTCCGCCATTACCAATAGCAAGGTGCGTCACTTCGAGACTATACAAGTCTTCATAACATACGTAGTAACGAATATCCTCATTCCCTCCAGTGATAGGTGCAATAAGTTTTTCTTCTCCGCCTATGCTTAAAATATCAAATCATTTTAAGCGACGATGATGAATGGACTTTTTGGTTGACATATTTTTAGCGGTTCTTGTTTCACGTAAACACGTATCCTACTTTTCGCAATAAAAGTTACTGTCTTGGTTTTTACAAAGATATTCATTCAACAGTTCATAAAACCGATTTTTTAAATTCATTATATTAAAAACTTAAAACAATATAAGTACAGTAAAAACGTTAAAATATATACATACAACGGCACATATTTACTTGTCAAAATTTATCACTCAACTCACAGAATTTGTTATTTGCATTTATTGGTAGGGATTAAATGAGAATTGTGTCATAGAATTGGTGTGTTAAGATATCGCATGTAAAGATGCTCAGAAACCTTTAAGACGTGATTTAGATGGATTACAAGGAACAGCTCATGTTCATTATTCAAGAAATGTGATTAAGGAAGAATGGTTACATGCAAGAGGAAAATATGTGGTAATGTGCGAGACAAAATATCGGGAGTTGCTTCAATAGGTGTTTCGGATATTTCAAAACATACATCTCCTTACGAACTTCATGATAAAATGACTTGTTATTGTGACCGAGCATATAAAGGAATTAAAAAGAGAAAACTGGCGAAAAAAAAAGCAACGGGAACTCTACAAAACTAAAAAAGGCATCTGAATTAGAAAAATGTACAAAGAAAAACACGTTGAGAAGCAGCAATTACTTAAACATCTGATGGAACTAGGACTTAACAGGAAAGCTGAATTACAGAGGGAAGCTATTGTAAAATTAATAAGTCTTTTGTAATTTAATAACCAATAAATAAATTTCGTCAATTTAAAATACTGTTGTTAATTTGTCCATGTCTGATTTCCTTATACGTTATCAAAAACGTCTCCACATGAAACATATGTAATATTGTCCATTATAGACTTAGCTGTCCCGGGATATACTCCTTGTCCGTATTTGACTACAAAATTTCCATTTAAATACATGGAATGTCCAAGGTTCTATGTTGAAGAAAAGTAAAAAACAAACGTTTCACAGTTCTTTCATCGTATCTTAGCAAAAATAAATTGGATAAGCATGTGAACTTGATAATTGTGCAAAGCCTACATTATGCTGATGAAGAACGTGAATGTGATGGTTTTGATGGTAAATCTAATAGACGTAATAAAAGATTATGTATTTTTTGTAAAATGCCTTCCAATTTAAATTAAACGTCGCTAAATCTCGCTTACCAGCATGCAATTTGAAAATTCGCTATATGTAAAAGTATTATGTTTATTGAATACAAATTTATCTAAATCGTGACAACCTTTGATACTGTAAAACGACATTTTTTTTATTAAAAACGCATACTATGACGTGTCCTAATTTCATATGACAATGGCCACGCTGTGCAGTATAGATCTGTAGTGTGATGTTAACATGTCTATTTTAGGTTACAGAATGCGAACTTAGCAAAAATATTATCTTGTACATAAATGCACTTATAGCATTTCCAATTTGCAGCATTACGCTAGTAATATACTGATCACTATTTACAGATATCATCAAGCTATAAGATTCGAAAAAATTAAAATACCTTCTACAGATCATATTTGTATTATCTTATTATCCTATGCTTAAAGCACCTTAGTTTCTCTAAAAATATATTTATATTTAACCGTAGCTCCCGCTGCATTCTTGCATCTAGTTAATTGTACATTATTATTGCTATAGCTATATTAGACGTCATCATTGTTATTACTATTTTGACAACTGCGAATGAGGTAATAGTTTCAAACAAACGTAATGAAGCGATCTTCACAATCCAAGATGTTCATATTCTTTTCTAATGTAGCTAAATCCCAATTGGTATTAATGAATTAGTAATAGTACTATTATTGATGTAATTGTATAAATTCAATACGTTCAATAATTTAATCTTGTAGTTGATAATATATTTTAATGCTAATAATTATCTTGTATCACTTTCACCGAAATGAATGTAGTTGTACTGATAATGTCTAATTATCAGACTTTTTATGAAGGATCGTGTATCGAACTCAAATTCAAAGATATAACTGATAATGATATTACTGTTTAAATATCCATCAAGCATAAAATAACCATTATCAAGTTGTCCGACTTCTTCCCTTCTTACACCTCTGTAGCCAAAAGATATTGATATCCCAAGTGCTATTGTACCTGACTTTCGTCTTCTTGAACATTCATGTCATATACATTATTTTCACACATATACACTCTACTAATAATGATTCTAATTACTATCATAGCTCTAACCCACTTCCACTCTGATAAGAAATGTGAACGTCACCAATTACGTGCTTATAAATTTGACTCATTTCCTGTCTTATAATAAAATGCATTTGCATGCTAATTATAATATAATCTCACCACATTTTCTGTCTAGACTAATAAGAAATGAGGACATCGACCTTTGCTTGCCAATTATATATAAATCTGACTCATTTCCTGTCTGATAAAGAAATGCTTTCGGATGCTAATTATAACTACTGTGTAATAAGAAATGAGGACATCAATAACTAATTGCCTTTACTACAAAAGATGCACATATTATTCACGTTTAGTCCGATTTTTTCAATCCTGCGCATACGTCGCCATTTACCAAAATGGCCGACGCTCTACTAATTAAATGTCTTTCTTTGTTTCCCCCGTCTCTCTCCTTTACTACAAAAAGATGTACATGTATTCACGCTAAGTCCGACTTTTTTAATCCTGCGTAAGCGCCGCTACACCCCAAAGTGGCTGCACACAAAATGTCCGACTCTCCCACTCCAAAAATGGCAGCATTCCATCCGAAAAATGGTCAAGCACAAAATGGCCCACCTACACAATGGCTGATCCACAAAATGGCAAATGCTTTTGCATGCTTATTATAATCTAATCTGAATACATTTTCTACTACTCTGATAAGAAATGAGGACATCGGGTTTTGCTTGCCAATTATATATAAATCTGACTCATTTCCTGGCTAGACCGATAAAAAAATACTTTCACATGCTAATCTCACTACATCTTCCTGCTACGCTGATAAGAAATGAGGACATCAATAAATAATTGTCTTTACTACAAAATAATGCACATACTATTCACGTTAAGTCCGATTTTTCCAATCCTGCGCATGCGCCACCACGCCCCAAAGTAATCGCACACAAAATGGTCGACTCTCCACTCCCAAAATGTCCCATCCACAATATAACCGATCACAAAATGGCCGACTCCTCCCACCCCTCATGCAGAATGGTGGACCCACAAAATGGCTGACCCCTGCCACAAAATGGTCGACTGCCCCCACGCCACCCAAAAATCGCCCACCCACAAAACGGCCGACCTACAAAATGGCTGACTCCTTCCGCAAAATGGTCTGCGCTAACTTCTCCCTCAAAATTACCGACGCTGACTCCTTCCACAAGATGGCCGCCAAACTTCAAAAATGAGGTTATGTAGCGTTTTGGTTCAGAACCCACATAGCATATCTACCAACCTGTTAAAACAACGTCTGCTGAAACCAACAAGAAAAGTTAAAGATTTAGTGGTGCTGGATCAGTGAGTGAAAGTGTCCATCGTTGTTACGGATGCTATTATATTGGAAACTACTGTTTCAAAATATTTGCATGATGATTTAGGCATGAAAAAGGTGCTTCAGCAAAGAAATTTGATTGCTCTGCAAGGCGATACTAACCGTTTTCGCGAATTCGTACTGCCAGTGTGTCTTCAGTCTATCACTGGGATCCTCCCGCAAAGCAAAACTTCATGAAGTATGCTCACAGGGGTTCTCCACTGCCAAAGAAGCCAAAACATAATCTTCTGGTGGAAAATTGACGGCAACTGTGTTTTGCGATATAGAAGATGTTTTATTGGTTGAATACATGGATAAAGGTGCTACAATCAATGCTAAGGTTTATGGACAGATAATTCGAATTTTAATAGCAGCCATACAAGAAAGGTAACCCCATTCTTGCAGACAAAATTTTGCCTTCGCATAAGAACTGCAGAGTGGATAAGACACGAGGAGTTCAACTTATTATCGAGGAATATGAATTCAGTAAGAGTATCGGTAGTCCAGATTTAGCACCCAGTGATTTGTTTTTGTTTAAAAATTTAAAAAAGCAACTTAGCACTAAAACATTTTCTTCGGGCCTGAGGTCATATGTGCTGTACATGAATATTTTGAGGATCTTTCAGGAACAAAAATTCGGAAAGAATGCAGCAGCTGGAAAAACCTTGAATTAAATGTGTAAATGTTGAAGATAGTTATATACGTACATATATATATATATATATATATATATATATATATATATATATATATA
>JAHWXV010493457.1:0-21837 GCA_024586415.1 Phrixothrix hirtus | reverse complement strand
ACGACTTTCTCTTACGCACATAGATATGTCAATAGTGTCCACAAATGGTTAGATTATTGTCTACGTTTATTTTGGAAACGATAATTGTAACGGTCACCCATCCAAGTTGCTGGACAGGCGAAAGGCTGCTTAACACCGGACATTTTCTCTAATAAATTGCTTCAACACATTTTTTCAGAAAAACTGTTATTAGACAACTTCCAAAGGCATTCTAGCATTTGTTTAAGGCCTGCAGAAATGAATTACCGTTGGTTGATAGCTTTTTTATGAGAAGTGCTAATTAATTAATTTCATTGTTACTAATTCAATAGTATCATCCGTCCGTTTCTAAAATTAACACTAGCCGAAATAAACCGATTGCCATCAACAATAATTAAATACACTCATTATTTGAGCTTTAGGAATTAAAATTTAATATTTAATTGCCATCTATGTAAACGCAAAAGAGCAGCTAAGCGAGTATTTGATTTAGTTTACTTTGTACATATTTGTTTTAGTATTAGAGAACGTGTACATAATTGTTTTGAATCTTTCGTTCTTATTTTGTATATAACTATTTTGAACCTCGCATACTCATCTTGTAAATAATTTTTATTTGTAATTAATCATTAATTTACTTTTATTTTTAATATATAACTTATGAAGCTTTATTGCCTTGTTATTTATTAACCGATTTAGTTAGTTATGCACAACAAATCCCCCGTTCAAAGAAAAGTCTTGTAAAGAAAGAACCCGACCTCACGACTGTTACCTGGAAGGCAAATATAAATAACTTTTCCTAGCGACGTAATCAACAAAAACCATAACGCACATCGTATGTTGATCTTTTCGACTTTCCTAGACTTTCGTTATCGTTTCTGCATATATGACCTTTACGAAAACGATTATCTCAACGAGAAACTGTACTATGATCCGCTGTTAACGTGCCGCACGCTTCACTTAAAGTTTTCTGAGCTTCCGTTGGTGTTTTTCCACGGAAAATTTCGATTTTAATGTACGATTTTTCATCCTCGAATATCACAGTACCCGAGACCGGTGCAGACTCGTAATTCACGTAATTCAACAACAATACACGCTATTGGCGCAGCAAAAACACGTAGTTATTCCTCAAACCTTGAACTACAACTGACGTAACATTGACTGTCAGCTCGTTATTCACTACCTACTGTTGCCAACCTATGAAGTTGTTATGAAATATTCCTCGTGGTATCATAAATAATATATCTTTGGTAATCGACTGACCGAATTATGGCCATCTTGGTATTGAGGACTGATGACAAGAAAATTTATTTCATATTTTAAAAAACAAACTGTTGGCTGTATTATATAATTGACGGCACGTGTGCCCGTTATGTGTAGTCCGTATAAACGTTTTCCATTTTTTTAACTACAAATTAAAAGAATTTTAAAAATGGACTAATAAACATGCACATGCGTCCGTGCGGTTATTGATTGATTTTTAATTTTCGCTCTAGTTTTTAACAAGATACGAGGCTCAAACGGTAGTAATGTTGTAACTTCTAATTAAAATGTAGAACTGTAACTTTGGTTTTATGCAGTAATGCATATGAGAAATTTCCATCGTCAATATTCGTCATGAAGGAGTGAGGCAAAATCTTAATTTAAAAGATTTGTTTCACATGATAGTGACGTGTCTATTAAACCAAAACGAGGTTCGCTTGTTTCAGATCTATTTTTAAGATGGTTTAAAGTGATTTTTTATCTAGAAAGTCTATAGGCACCAATCTGTTTTTTTAGATGGACACGGTATTCATTGTAATTCAATTGTGTCATTAACTCGGCTCAAACAAAATAAAGTAATTACGTTAAGCGGGGCAATTTATACGACCTTACAATCATAGCAAAGAACATGTTTTGTACCCTTAAATGTAATGATTTTTGCATTCAACTCAGGTAACTTCTTAACAATAAACATAGAAAAATGTGGAATCAGTTTCCAGTTCCACAAGATTTAGTCAAAGAAGCTATTTTACACTATATTTTCAAAATTGACAATGCGACACAATCTCATTCCGCCTCACGACAACTTATATTCAATCAAACTTATAATAAATTAAAAAACGCAGTTACTCCTGTAAATGGAATCCTTTGTTAATTCAAATCAAAGCATAATTAGTAGCAGCCCAAAAGCTCCAGAATTTAAATTAAAGGCATACGCGGTCTAAAAGCAGCAATATACGGTTAAGTGGTTTGGAACTGGATTTACAATCTGCCGGTTTGAGTTGGAAGATATATTATCTAAAAGCCTAACTAAAAGGCAATATATATCGTCCTCATAATATAATTTTGTAGTAATAGGAGCAAATAAATTGATTAGATACAAACAAAGTTGCTAACCTACGCACGACAAATTTCTATCTATCTAATTCAATAGATCAAGTCCAGGCTCTCTAAATTCAATGTATATTGAGGTATGAATTGAACCCATCTTGGCTTGTGGTGGGTTCATTATTTGGTTGTATTCTTTAATTGTATAAAATGTTTAAAGTAATGAAGTGTTTAAAAATTCTGTCTAGATGATTGTACTACAAATGCTAAAATAGCCGAAACATTCGAAAATTTATTAGGGTTTATTATGCAGAAGTACGATTGTGTGATTCTCCAAGGTCCTTACCAATTCCAGCATGTTATATATAATCGCGTTTTCAAATCAAATAGCGAGATATGGGCGGATACTTAAGATTGTTGCCAGCAATAAAATCGAAAAGTAATGCGAATAATAATTTATTTTTACAGTATTTCGTATTTAACTATAATGCCACCTATTAACAAAATTGTCTGCATTTGAGTATATATTAATATGACAAAACGGAAATTGTTTATATGTCGAGGTGCTTTATTAAGGTCAACTTAGTAACTTATATTTTGCATTTCATATTATTGATGATAATGATTATACTGAACGTAGTCACAAGAATTATCTTCAGTTGTACCAACTGATATTCAAATAAAACACTTATTTTTACAAGGGTTCTAACGTTTTGAAATCAAATACCCAAGTATTCAATATCTGGTTTATTCTAACAATCTAACAATTATTAAATAATTTGTATTTCGAAGCTACTCTACCATGTACTGACAAAGAAGGCAAATAATAGCTGTATTTTTGATTCTCACAAGGACAAAAATAGATAAGTAGATTAGATTTCATAATTTCAAGTGTAGGTAGCCCAGCGTTCAGTTAGGTGTACATATTAAATAATTAAATGTAGAACGAAAAACAGTATAGTATCGAGATTCACTGCCATTCCTCGATGAAGACGAAGCTTAAAGTAATAGGTTAAGAATAATATATTCGCCAAGACGGACCTAGAATGTCGAAACGTTGATTACGACAGAGCCGTTCTTAATCTCCTCCAAAATTACTAAACGCATTAAAATAAAAGTTTAATGACGAATAATACTCCTAACAAAGACAGAAGCTTCTTTTCGTGAGATTTCCAGTATGCTAAAGAGAGCTAAGTTGCAGTAGTAAAAACCAGATGGTATGACGACTATTTGCCATATAATTTTTTAGGACCGCAACAAATGCAAGTAAGGGTTATCAGTAAACAACAGGACTATGGCATATTTGTTGTTTCCTCGAAAGTGCTGGTCTATTATGAAGGCCATTATCATTACACAGATTCCCTTGGCGTAAACCAATTTCACATTTGTATATAAATAAATTGTATTAATAAATTATAAGCAAATGTTATAAATTCTTATATGTAAACACCTATCTTAGAGTACTCGTTTATTATACACCAAAAGTTTTAAAAACTGACTAAAATGAATGGATATGGTTGTTAGGTGTGAACGGTGTAGCAAAAAAATGAAGAGAAATCAGCAAAAGCATGGCTAATCCCAGATTGAATTTGAAAATGTCGCAACATTTTGAATTGTATAAAATTTAAATAGTTCTTGCATCTACTTACTTTTCAAATTTTTGCAAACTTCAAGTTTGTTTAATATTTTGTTCCTTTCCCTACAATAAGTAAAATTAAAATACTACATAGACTAAAAATCCTAAGGCACAATTTTGATTAAACAATGCGTGTGTATCTATCGTAATGTATATTTATTCATTCTTTCAAAAATAACGAATAGTAAAGTATAACATGAAACATTTAGCTAACTATGCCCTTTTATTATTAAACCTAAATGAAATGGCATTAGTAGTTTGATATATTGCGATATTCTCTGCTTTTTCAGGCATTATATTAAATTTAGAGACTGTCTACAATTGATGACCAGACGGTATATTCTTGTTATCTTAATAAAAAGTAATATCTGTTAGTGGTAACTCATTTTTAATCTCATTTGTATATGCGGCAATAACTACTTACAATCGATTTTAGTTTAAAGTGATTTTACAGTATATAAAAACAAATTAGAATTATTATTTAACAGAATCGTAATCAATCGTTAAATCTTTGATGTTAATTATGAGAAATATACACAAAATGCATTACTAGCGTTAAATAAGATAGTAGCATTTAATATATTGTTATTCTTAACATTTGGATCACATTAGAATTTCCGTATCTTCCTGTGTATTAATCCATGAAACGGACTTCTTAATATTAATCCAATGTTATCTGACTTTACATAATATACATAACTTAAATATTAATTATCGATTTTGGATAAAAAAAAATCTTCATTTGAATCTCTGCAGTACAATGTAAGCAATGCTAAAGCTAGAATTGTAAAACAAAAACTAAACTGTTTTACCTATATTACTAGTTTTTAAGTTTCTTATCTAAACCTAATACTCTGCATATCTAAGCTTCTTGTTTATGTCCGTATCTGTAACTGACCTCGTAACTCCTTTATTGCAAGTTGAGAACTTAAGGCGAATTTTTCAACTGTAGTTATTCTAACGGCATATCACCAGTAGCTTTAGGTTTCCTAGACTTTGCTAATTTACACCATTTAGAAATTAAATCAAATTTATATAAAATAAAAATCATTAATAATATTATAATGCATAAACTTAAATTAAAATTTGTTACATGTAATTGATCGTTTTGTTTATTAATACTGTACTGTAACGGTAATTGCTGTAAATCACTTTTAATTTTCTGAATATCCTTCAATTGAGTTATTTCAAGTTGTAAAACAGGGAATTGCTTCTGTTGCTTATTTTTATCAATTATTTCAAAATTAAGTTGAGGTAATTGCAATATTTCATTACTTGAATTTGAATTTTCTAAAGTTTCTAGTACAGTATTATTAATCTTAACTTTGCATTTTGTTGGAACCTTTATTAAATATGTTTCATTAAGTGGATACTTTACTTGTCACTACCACACGTCACGTCCTAATTATTTCTAAAGTCGTTATGAATAGCAACGAGCCCGAAGATAGTTTTTGCAATTTGAAGCTTTGTAATATAAAATAATTAGATTTTGAACACAACAATAAGTGCACTTCGCACAAGTTGTTATTATAATTAACTGTTTCCGATAATTTACACAAATAGTCACTTGGATGGATTTTTATGCACTTTTTGGATGTCAAAATGTATTCATGCTCATTTAGGAGTAGGTAATGATTATGGGGGAGTATAATTTGAAAATTTTATTATTTCGCATAGGTAAGGGATGTAGCTTGTAATAATCGTATTTCGTAGCTGTTATAAATGATATTTATAAAATAAATACAGATCTTTTGTTGATCAGGTATCCCTTTACGAAAATGATTTTTTCATAAGCATGTGTTTTCTATTATAATTGGATATGAAAATGGTCGTTATTTAATTTATCTTGAATGTTTTCGAGTACGATCTTGAGATTCTCTAGTTCGATTATAGACGGTTGTAACGTAGATAATTTAGCAAATGTGATGGCTTCTTTTAACGTATTTGCGATATGTAATAATAAAAACAGTAATGAAGATATTTGGTTAAAAATTGTGTGAATATTTACTAAAGCGTAAAGTTCTATTTGATGCAATGGCGTTTGCTTCGATTTGAAGAATTCTTGATTTTAAAATTAATTGGTTTCTTGCTAGGTGACATAGTTTTATTAAATTTGTCGATGGCCTGATTTGCTAATGATATTTGTTTGCTCCTGATTTCTTGCTGGGTTTCTAAACTGCTTTGTAAGGATTTAATTGCCGTCTCGTATTTCTTTCCATCTTCGGCGTCCAAATTTCTCGATATAAATTTTATAGCGCTTCATAAACCGTCGATAATTCCTCTTTTGATCCGAGTTGGAAATAGTTGATTTAATTTGCGATTTACTTCTTGTAATAAAGATTGTGTTAGCACCCCGCAGTTGTGAAATTATGTCATATAAAGTCCTGCATATTTGTTTTGATTAAACGGTTGACTTACTTCTTTGGTATTTTCCAAAAGTAGTTTGTATTCATTATTTAATTGTGAGCAGTCTATAGTTTTTAAAAATGTCAAATTGTTATATGGGATTTTTGCTTGGCCTAATTTTTGTGGGTGAAGTCCGCGATTTTGTTTGATTTCGGAGATAATTAATTTGTTTGTTCCTACGAACAATATGTAACAACAGATCTACTTTGTTCGTTGGCATGTTTTATTTTAATTCTGTCTTTCTGATCTTTTAACTTGTACACATTTTTATCTGATATTGCTAGAATTGTGATGGATCCGTCGTATCGGTTAGCACTTTTCGATCTGTGGTTTAATGTTATATATACTTCGTTTCCAATTTGATAATTTAAAGGGGCTTAAATTTTTATTTTTTGGGTTATAATATTTTCTTTCGATTCTTGTGTTTCATTTTTAATTGTGTCACATGTTTTTTGTAATTTCGTTTCGTTATCTTTCATGTAGTCATCGTAGTAACTTTTGTTTTAGAAAATATTGTAAGGATCTCTAGTTTGCGAAATCAGTTCGAGTGGCGTATAATTTGTTACCGAATGTATCGTGCTGTTGTAGGCATTGACGGCATATAACATTAAGGTTTTGGGAGAGTCTTTCATTGCTTTTTCTTTAGGATTCTGTAATGTTCAAAATGAGTCGAATGCACTCTCTCTAGAGTTCCATCCGAATTTGGAGGACCAGGTGTAAAATGAATTTTGACCTTATGTAGGTCAAAAAGGCTTTTCATTATGCTGTTTCGAAATTCCGGTGACATGGACTGTATTAGTTTTTCAATTATTACTGCACTAGATTAAGATTCCAGTGTCTAGGCTTAGCAGTACTTGGAAAATGCATCGATCATTGTTAGAAATAGAGCTTTATCGATTTGAAATGCGTCAATAAATAAATGTTCAAGGGTTTATTCGGTGTTTTTGTGAGGTTTAGTGATGCTGTGATGGTATGTCTTTCATATTTGATTCGTAAGCAAATAACGAATTTGTTTATGAATAATTTTATCGCGTCGTATATATTTTTCCAATAATATTTATATATTTATGGTTGTACTTGTTGCAAGGATTTCTCTGTGATTACTTTTTCTTTCATGGTGATTATAGTAATTTCATCTTGATTCAATTTATAATAATATGTTGGTACATCTAAAGAGTTTTGGGGATTGGGTATTAAGATTTTTTGTAACTACGTTATAGAAAATTTTATAAATGTTTTCATCAGGAATGCGGAAAAAATATTTTTTGTTAGGTTCACAGTATTCTAAAATTAAATTTTCTATGTCCTTATTGGTGTTAGTTTTGCTGATTTAAGCGTTGATAATTATTTTATTTTCGATTCTTTTTATGGTTGTATTAACAAATCTATTATAAACAGTTGTTATAACCATTTGGCGTTGCTTGGTGTCCACGGCATCGGTTCATTATGAATGCCTGCAGTAGACTCTTCCTGTGAATTGTATAGCATAGAGTTCCTCTAAATTAATTGTTGCAAAAGGCATAAAGGCGGTTCTAATATCGGTTTATTACTGTCGAAATTTGGCTCAGGTGTTCTGCGCTGTTGTTCTTCCTCTTCGAGTATTCTTATTAATTCGTCGATTTGGGGATCTGTTTCGACTTATATTGATGATGTGTTTAATAGATCAGTTTCAATTGGGTTGATTTCCATTCTTGATAAAGCGTTGGCTTCGTATTTTATTTATCTCTTTTGTAAGTTACTTCATAGTCATAATCTTCCAATTTTAATCTCCATCTCGTAAGTTTTGAATGTGGTTCCTTTTATGATACTAACCATTGTAGTTGTTTTATGGTCAGTAACGATGATGAATTTTCTTTTATAGAGGTAAGGCCTTTGTTCCGAATCATTTAGTGTTCGAGATGAATAAGCTACTGATAAAGCATTATTTATTGTTCCTTGCGATAAAATTGCTCCTATTGCAAAATTTGAAACATCTGTGGTTAAAATGAATGGTATATAAAAGTCTGGATATTGGAGAATCGGTTTATTGATGAGTATGCGTTTCGATGTTTCAAACGAGTTGACAAAATCGGGTGTGTGAATGATTTTATGATTTTTCTTTAGCCATTTAGTTAATGGCTTCGTAAGTTCTGCAAAATTTGTTATGAATCTTCTGTAATAACCTAGGAGTCGAACAAAATTTTTTATTTCCTTTTATGTTATCGAAATGAGAAAATTTTTTATTGCTTTTATTTGGTCCACAGTTGCTCTATTCCGTTGGGCGTTATAACGTGTCCTAAATATTGAACTCCTTTTCTTAGGAATTCACTCTTATCTATTTGGATCTTGAAATTCGTTTGTCTTTCAAAAACTTCCTTTAGTCTCTCCATATACTCTTGCAATGATGTTCAGAAAATAACGATGTGACCCAATTACACCAGAAATCTCTCGTTGTGCATCCCTCGTAAAATGTTGTTCATTACACTCTGGAACGTGGAACGGGTATTCTTTAGCCCAAATGGAATGCGCTTGTACCCGTAGTGGCCATTTTATGCACTGAAGGCTGTTTTTTCTATGTCATCCTTGGCCATCTCTATCCGATTAAATCCGTTGGCAAGATCTAAAGTGGAGAAATACTGGCATTTTCCGAGTTTGCCCAAAATGTCTGCGACGTTCGACAGAGGATATTTATCATCGATTGTCTTCTCGTTCAACTTCCTATAATCCACTACAATACGCCATTTCTGTTGTTCGCAAGCATCTATTTTCTTGGGCACTATTCATATAGGAGAATTCCATGGAGTAATAGAGTGTTGTATAATTCTGCCTTTTAACATTATGTTTATTCGTGTCTCAACTTTTGCTTTATGTACATGAAGGTACCTGTAGCTTTTGGTGTAAATTGTAGTGTTATCAGTAGTCCTGATGTTCTGCTTAATTTGGTTCGTAAAACTTAGCTTGATTTTGTCACAATAAAATATGTCCTTGTATTCTTCAAATAGATTGGTTATTAGAGCTTTGTCTTCCTCATTTATATGGTCTAATCGAAGTGTTTGAAGGTTTTTCCTTAAAATTTGTTTTTTTTTGATTATTGGTGGTGTCCTGTTCCGTTTGTATATGATTTAGTTCAAGAATTTCATTGCTAATTTTATACATGCTTTGTGGTATTTGTAGACTAAATCGTAGTTGTTCTTCCCTTTTATTCAAAAAAGTAGTGATGGCTTTTTGACTTTTCACATTTACGTATGCCGCTGGCATTTACATATGTTGTGCGAATTTTCTGTGATTCAATATTTAATTTGCGAGGTCTTTATCAACTGGTATTTGTGCTACAGTTTCTGTTCTTGGTTGTAACGTTATTGTATACAAAAATTTGTTTTTGCTGGTTTCCTTTGTGAAATTTAGGGGTATTGAAGTTAATGGGGTTTATAATTTATTATTTTTTAAATCAACTGTTGCATTCAACTATCGTAATAAATCTAAAACTATTAAACCGTCGTATTGGTCGTTAAATTGAAATAAGAGTATTTTATGGCAATATCTTGGGTAGGGGTATTGTTGCTGAATCATTATGAATTATTACCACTTGAGGTGTTTGAATTTGAAATTGCTCTCGCTTTATGTATTCAGGATAAAATTGGTGAATTAATTTTGAATTTAAAAGCATTCTAGTCGAACCGGTATCAATCATTAATTTGACGTCAAGTTTGTGTATTAAAATATACGGTAATCTGGGAGAACCGGTATTATTTAAATAAATTATGTTACGCGGTCTTTGTTCATCGTAACTTGAAAATCCTGATGGTCATACTGGTTGTCTTTATAATTCAGATATGATCGGGGTTCGGTTTCGTAGGGTTCTTCGTATGATATTTCGGGTGGTAAGTGGTAATTTTGCTCATAATCGTTCTCACAATAATATTGTTCAAATGTTTCTTTGTTTCTATCTTCGTGATAAAATAGTTCTTTAGGTGTTAGGTTGTTTTTTTGGTTAAGTCATCGAGTTAATGCACTAAAATACCCAGAGGCAGTATCCATAGGTGTAGGCTTATAAATATATCTGGCTGACGATATATCCATAGGCGCTGGCTTTGGTTGAAATTTAATTTGGGGTTTCGAAACGTTTGTTCTACCTTAACTTTAGGATTGTGGAAAATGAATAGCTTTTCTGTGCGGATTTCCTACTCTTGTGCTTTAAGACGTCGCTAAATTTTGTTGTGTTGGTCTCTAAATACCAAATTGCTGATTTCTTTGGAAATTTGGGTTCCTCGTCGGTGGTGCTGCCATCATAGGAGCTCTTCGTGGCTGTTGCCAAGATTGATAATATTGTGGATGTGGTTGACAATTTTTATTCCGATGTTGCGGTGGCTTCATGAAATTGTGTGTTATTCCACTTCTAGTATAATTTATGTTTGCTTTGCTAATTACGTATTGTAATGCGTCTTCAAGTGTTGCTGGACCTCTTGCTCTTATTAGTGATCCAATGGGTTGTCTGAATCCACTAAGAAATGCTTTAAGTGTCATGTTATCGTAAAGATTACCTTTAATTTGTCTTGAGCTTGCGTTAGAGTCAGTACATTTTAAATTCGAATATAGTAGGCTTTTTAAATTTTGACAAGGATCATAAAATTGTTAAGGACTTTAGATTTCTTGTTTTAATAGCATTAAATCATACAATAAAGGATATTCGTCCCTTTGGTCCGCAAATGTTTGATATAGCACTTGCTTTAGTTCATCCCAGGTATTTAAATCGCGCCCATTAGTTACCAACGCAGCTTATGCGGTCAACTTAGATCATATTGATGATAAAGGAAAATGATTTATAAAAGCATCCGTATTTTGCTGTACAAATTGTTTTAAAATTAATCACTTGCGCGAATAAATTCTGCAAGTTGTGCTAGTTCTCCATCAAATTCGGGAATTGATCTTTAATATTCGACTTGGAAAGACATATTTAATTGTTTATTATTGTTAAGTTGGTCCAATGATTGCAGATCGTCGTTTAAATTAATGTTTTGTATGCGTTCAAGTAAATCGTTAATAGACACATTTTTTTTAATTAGTTATTATACTCAGGATATTTTGAATAAAGGTTTAAGCCAGGAATATGAATTATAAAGGATAAGCGTACTTACATTAATAAATTTCCTAATTTTATTCCGCTTTCTATTATTTTCCGGTTTGTTACTTATTCTAATTTGCAATCTAGGCGATGTGGTCCTGGTATTGGAATTTGTCTGTGATTCTTCGAATAAAGTATTGAAACACGAGAAGTTTTTAGGGAAAGTTTCACTAAAAATCTTCTTCCGAATAATCCTACCGACTGCGCCACTTAAATTTTAATTATCGATTTTGGATTAAAAAAATCTTTATTTGAATTTCCGTAGTACAATATAAGCAATGCTAAAGCTAGAAGTGTAAAACAAAAACTAAACGGTTTTACCTATCTTACTAGTTTTTAAGTTTCTTATCTAAACCTAATATTCTGCATATCTAAACTTTTTGTTTATGTCCTTATCTGTAGCTGACCTCATAACTCGTATTTGTGGCGATAATCACGTTCATTACATATTTTAAAAATTGTATGTGTATGTGTATGTCTTGGTCCATTAATTTATGTTTGTCTTGTTGTTTCAAAATGTAATATCAGTAGTTAGCATTGCAGTTGAATTTTCCGAATAAACGTATTTACTATTCTAAATAATAAGTACTTAAATTAATCTATTGAATATATGATAATATGCTAAGCAACCATGCATCTAATTTACGTTAAATTAATTTTTAAATTTTTGATGAATATTATTCATTATTTTTATTAATTCAATTATGCTTAATATCCAACCTTCGTCATAAACTTAAGTTGATTGCTTCTTCCTATTGGTGCACACGGATGGCATCCGAGTGCCGATTCGAGCACTTCCGTAAGGTTAAGATCGGAAACGATATTTAGGATTAGTCATTGCTTGCCCGAATCTTGATAATAATATGCACGAGAATGTTACATAGAGAATTCGGTAGTTTGGTTGCCAGAATGGAATATTGATTATAAAGTTGTAAGAGTTTATGTATTCCTGTGTGTACTACAAATCTAGCTCACTGCGTATTCAATTTTTGGTTTTAAAAAATTTAATCTTGTAAAACTCTTGTTTTACCTGGCTAATGTGTAGATATCCTTTAGTAATAAACCCCAAATAGAACTTAATCTACATCCATCATCAACAAGGATAAGTTAAACAGACTTTTCTTTTAATTTCTATTAAAAGATACATTGATTTATAATACGAATTCTTAATGATTTAGATTTGAATTACCAACGTGAAATTTCTCTAGAAATAAGATACTCAACGTTCTTTATCAGTGTGTTTTTATCTTTAAAAGCGAATTTATTATTTCGCTTAAATTTGAAACACGTTAGCAACGACAAAATATTTCTTTTGGCTAAATATAGTTCCCTTAATAAAATAAGTATGTGTTACTTATTGATGTTACTAAAATTTCAACGTTCTATGTTCGATTTAACCAATCCTTTTGTTATTTAGTTTGAAAGAATTCTTTATATTTCTAGCTTTTAACTTGTAAATACACTTATACCTTCTTAACAATCTCTGATTATTACTATTTCATATTTATAATATGTATCGACCTCAAATTTAAATTATATATCACGGGTGGATATTGTTAGCTCTATCATCCCTATCATCACCCTTCCTCTTATAGGTTATAATTGAGTTGCCACATTGGTGTCAAATGCCAATAACCTCTTAGGTTATTGTATGTTTCAACTAAAAGTGGAATCGTTCAAGTATGACGTCTAGTGGTACCATGTTAGTGATGTCGACCCTATTGGAATTATCTCCAAATACTCCCATTTGAATGTTACGAGTTTAAAATTAAATATATGGAGAAATTTAGAGAAAAGGTGGATTTCTACGTCCTTAAGCTCGATGTTACTTCTGCTTCTTTTATTTATTAATTGCAGAAAATGTTTCCGGATTCTTTAGGCTACTTTTATTATGATAATGCAATATAAAGGTATAGAATATTTCAAGTAGAAAACATTCTAAGTTTAATAATTGACGGATTTTAAGCGATATAAAGTTCGTACATTTCATTAAATAAACAACTCCAAATTAGCTAAACTAGAGATCACATCTTTCCAAAATACATTGCTAAAACCTGGACAAGTTCCTGGCTTGGGCTTTTCATCGGTGGAATGTAACCCTTGATCATTCAAAGATAGAAGCCTTGATAAAGTTCAGTAGTTCGAAAAGCTATACGAGTGATGTATTCCCTAATTTTTATATAAGGTAAAAATTATCAGATACAAGGGGCGCTATTTATATTGTGGGCCTAATAATAAAGAAACAGTAATTTATCATTAAAGATTGATTTATTGTTTTTTAAAATATTCGGCCTTATGATATATGTAATTTTGCATTCTTTCTAACCAATTGTCAAAACATTTTTGCCATTTTCTTTGAGACATCTCTAAAACATAGTATTTGAACGCATCAGCGGCTTCTTCTTGCAACGAAAACCATTGTCCACGGAATTTATTCTTGACGTTCGGGAACAAAAAGAAATCATTGGGTACCAAATCAGTACTGTACGGCGGATGACTCATTAGATCGATTTTTTGAATGTTCAAATAAGCTCGCATTGTCGTGATGCAGAATGATCCTACGGTGCTTGTTTGTTTTCCTTATTTCTCCTTCCGGCAAACAAATGGTGTTGTATCATTCAGAAGTGGCCGTTTTACGTTCCTGTAAAGGCACTGTTACCACCTGACCAGTTTTTCCGGAAAAACAGGCGACCACTTATTTCGAAGTGCTTTGAACGTGAACAACTTTTGTTGGGTTTGATTCATCATGAAACATCCATGCAGTCGACTGGTGTTTACTTTCCAGCTCATACGCATATAGCTATAATTCGTCACCTGTTAAAATATTATATACGTCTTTTGAAGCACCGCCATTGTATTTCGTAAGCATTTACTTGTACTAATCGACACGGGCATCTTTTGTAGGTGTTTTCTAATTATGTGGGATCTAACGAGAACAAACCTTTTTCACGGCTAAATGTTCATTCAGTATTTTATAGATGCTGGTCGAACTAATATATAAAGTTGCCTCATTATTACAGTGTGTCACATGATGATCTTGCATTATCAGTTTTGCACAGCATCAATGTTTTATGGCACAACTGATTTTTAACGACCTCCACGACTTTTGTCGGCGAGCGAACGGCAGCTACGATTAAACTCATTATACCAGCATATAATAGTGGCAACAGATGGGCATTTATCGTCAAAAGTGTAATTAAGTTGATCGATGCACTCTTGTAGATAATCCACGTTGAAGGTCGTAATAAATCATCGCACGAAAATGTTCACCATTTAATTTCATTTTTACGCTGAGGCATAATTTTCAAGTCACTATAAACACCACTAATCACGCTGAAATGTCAAAATGTTCTGAATAAGGGTATGTTCAAAACTGTTCAACTTTCCTTTGTAAAAGTTGGATGGCATCTTAAACACGCAGTATTATCAAGGCTCACAATACATATAGTGGCCCTCGTATTGCTTGTTTCATTTTTGGAACACCATTCCAACAATAATTATTTACATATATACATAAAAAATAGAGAAATACTTTGTATGATTGTGTAGTAGGGGTAAATGAGGGACAGATGGTGCAGTGGGAGAAACTCCGCATTGCGTATAACGTTGAACTTGTGTATGCTTCGCTTCTATTTTACCTTTATTTACATTCAGTAAGTGTAGAAGAATTGATTTGATTATCGGCATCGTGCACTTTTTCTTTAAACGTTTTTCAACTATATATAAAGAAAATGTAGGGACAGAAATCTTACGCTAGTTATTTATATCGCAACTTTAGCGTCTTATTCATTTTAATATGTTCATTGTAATATCAGACAATTGGCGAAGTATTATATAAATAGATGACTTAGCAAATAACATTAAATTGAGGATTGATGACGCATTGTTCTTGCGGCATAGTTGATGCAAAAAAATTTATTTCATATTTTAAATTAAAAATATTTTTATTTTTTATAATAAAATTGATGGTACGTGTGCCAATTATAGGTAGCCTGAAAATGAAAGAAATGTTTTAAGTCAAGTAATTAACAAGCACATGCGTCCGTGTGATTATCGATCGCTTTTTAACTTTTACTTTAGATTTAAATATGACACGAGTATATTCTCGAAAATATTCAGAATCTCTACTTGGACCATGGTCTGAGGCAAGGTACTTCCCATATAAATGCTGGTGCGATTGATATTCAAAAGAAAGGAAACTAGATACAATTGAACACGATTTCTTTATGACAAGAAATTCTGAGCTTATTGTAATAGGAGGTCGAGATTCATCGATCGCCCGAAATTGTGGGTTTACTTGTAAAGGGTGTAAAAGCTTTCACAGAATTTTTGGAGAAAAGCCGAAGGAGAATAGTTTGCGTAACAACTCGGGAAATGTTCTTAACGTTGATGGGTCGTGAATATTGATTATTAATAAAGTGAGAAAGGTTGTTAGTACAAAAGGATCAAAGGCTATTAATGTTATAATTCCCAACTAAAAGGTGAAATTCTAACTTTGGTTGACTGCAAAATGCAGAGGGGAAATTTCCATCACCAACATTAATCGGGAAATGGGTGAAACAATATCCTAATTTGGTAGTTGAACTTCACCTGATAGTGACATTTTTATGAATCCAAAAGAAGATTATACTAATTTAGACTTCCTTTTGAAATGGTTCATAAAGATTTTTTTATCTATAAGGTCTATAGACACCAATTTATTACTTTTAGACTAATTGTAATTCAATTGAGTTATTAACTCTCGTCAAACAAAATAAACCAATTACGCTGTGCCTGTCAATTAATACAAGTACCTTAGAATCGTAGCAGAGAACATATTTTGCATCCGCATTCAACTCAAGTAACTGTTCCTACTAATCCTAATGTTGGTGTTTATCAAGCAACCGTTTATTATTTAGTTGGTGAGGCATGGGAAAAGGCGGAATCAGTTTCCAATTCGACAAGGTTTGGACGCTTTAAATCATATTATGTATTCGAAATCGGCACAATACTATTTTTACTCCTCCTTTTTCCACGGTAACTCATAATCAAACACCATTATCTACCATATATCCTCAGATTAGTATTGTAATAGTACATAACCTACAAATACTTTCAGTCAGATGGACACAAAGAACATACCAGTAAATTTCTTGCCCAAAAATATCCATCCATAGCAAATGCTTGCATAGAATTCAGCCATTGTCGAAAATAGATAAAAGTAGCAGTAAATTTAAGTAATATGACCAAGCTTTGACATTAGGAGTGTATGTAAACAAAAAGGGATTCTATAGCAAAAATACAGTAAAAACAGCAGTAAAGGTAGAATGAAAAGCAGTTTCGGGCAACATGGGAAAAGGTAATAAAACATAATTTTTAGAACGTTCTACGCCGACAAGAGTGCGATAATATGTGGTAACTATGACTGACAATGAAGCAAATGCTACTAGTGTAGGCAAACCAAGAACTTACACAAGCTTTGATCCCATACAATCAAACAGGTGCGTAGAATTATGGGACAAGTACAGCACCACGACACGACGGAGAAATGTGACTGGATCCGCTGCATAGCTAGTAAAATGTTGTTCCATGAGAGTTGCATTTTGTACGTACCAAGATATATCGATTATAAGGATATTGTAATAGATGATTGTTTTACAATTATGTTATTTATTAGATTACGTCACTCCACTGCAGGCTATAAATGGCGCAATCATATAGTTCTCTTAGTATTTTATTTCTAAATATTTCATATAACATTTAGTATTTATTCCTTATGTTGTTCCATAGAAACATAACAAATTTTGATAATTAAAGTATTTTATGAACTACGCTATTTTGTACTTTTAATGGATAGTTACTCATTTTCTTGAAACTGCAACATCTCTAATATCGCTAAAATTTTAAAAAATAAAGCAAGTCTCTATAATTCAAGCGATAACTTATGTCTTTGTATTTATGTATGTATGTCTAATATAATATTTTACCCTTTAATTTGTCGTTTTACTGTGAAAATAAGGTACTAATTAAAATTTTTGGTTTCAGCTTAAATTTGGAGATTAGAAGACTTCGCTGGTATAGATTAAATTATTCACCAACTTCTATATGTACTGAGGAATGTGCTCTTGGATCAATGCGTAATTTTCTGGTAAGAAATATATGTGTATAAATTGTACATGTATTGCATAACGTCCAATTGTGTATACTCCCATGATCTATACTGTCATATTAACATGCAAGGTATAGTGCAATTACTAATCTAGACCACTTAGGCTACAGATACATTACAAGCATTCCACATAATTTTTTAAACTTGCAACCCGTGTAATTACCTAATGTCTGATAGTGAAAGAACAACAAAAAACCATAAATCTGATTACTGACATTTTCCTTGGCATAAATACTGTTTATACTATAATAAATTATTTAACCGTGAATTAGAAAATTTCATCCCTTAGGGTTCAAAATGACTGTCTAAATTGACCAAGAACAACATTTTATCATATTATCATGACCTGAGTGTTGATATCAACTAATTACGTAACGAAAAATATGAATCTAGTGTTGTTTCCCCATGAAGTTATGGTAATGGTTCCAGTCCCTTTTTTACAAAACTATATAACTATTTTTAACATCACTGTCAGCGATAATCGACGTAGTTGTTGATTGTCGTCTCTTATTACCACACTTTCTAAGAAAGTTATAAAGGTGATTGTATCCTGTTTTAATAATTTTTATCAAATTGCGTTAGATACATCAATACCTGATAAAACTGATAAAGCATTTTTCCTTTAATCAAATGTATCACTTTTAACTTAAAAATAACGTATACTAATTGTTCAGTAAACAAACATTATAATTTTACATTTATAGGTTAGTCTTCTATCAAAGGGTGACATAGAGATGGCGCCATTAATCTACGCATACGTGTCATTTATCACATCTATCACATGTTATAAGGGAGTTGTCAAAGTTTCAGCCATATACGTTGCGTTCTTTGTCTCTTACAGTTCTTTAAAGTAACCGTGTTGCGTTGTTCTGTGAATATGGACAAAAGAGAATTTCGTACTGTGACTAAACACTTCCATATCGCCGGCAAAAACCCAAAGAAATTAAAGAAGAGTTAATGTTCACGGCGAATCTGCGCTATAATTCACGACAGTTTGTTTCTGGGTAAATGAATTTTAATGCGGCCGTACGAGTACCGAAGATAAAACAAGATCAGGACGTCCGAAAGAGGGTACCACTGACGGAATGATCACCAAAGTTCATGATTTTGTTTTAAATGATCGTCGATTGAAGGTACGTGTGATAGCAGATATTATAGGTATATCTAAAGAACGTGTTGGTCATATCTTACATCAACACTTGGGTATGAGAAATCTGTCAGCAAAATGGGTGCCACGTCTGCTGTTTGACCAATTTTAAGCATACTCCCGCCGAAATTTTCAGTCGCTTTATTACCGTTAACGAAACGTAGATACACTAATATACCCCCGAAACAAAAATTCAACCTAAACAATGGGTAGAAGCCCGTTGCAATGCACGGGCAAAACAATTACAGGCGAGTACTATGCGTCATTATTGGACCAGCTGATTGAAAAAGTAAATGAAGAACGACCGCATTCGTCTTATTATGCTGAAGGCTTTAAAGGACTTCCACATCGTTGGAACAAGTGCATCAAGTTAAAAGGGGACCATGTTAAAATATAAATTTAAAAAAATTTAAATGGAGTACCTTTTTTTACCACTTACCTTAGTTTTCAGACCACCCTCGTATTGTATTATGCTAGAGTCCTTATTGTGACAACGAATTAACGGATACATGAAAGAATTTGGTCATTATTATGCTTGAAATAAATAGGATGGACTTATCTAGTTACCATAACAAAAATGAAAAATTATTAATTATCCTACAGCTTGTTTTCTAATTTTTCTTTTCCAATATTGCAATAATAGCCAGACTACATTATTGACGATCAAGTAGATACGCACATTGTCTACGAAGAATGTTGTGGAACCACCAGAGCAGCAGCTATAAGGTACTCTGAGCGTTTTCTCGGATATCGACCGCCACAACGTCATACTATAATACAAAGATTGCTGGAAACGATGTCAGTTTTTCCAAAAAATTAGGAGATAGATAGAAGCCGGGATCTTGTCATTGTTAATCTTGAAGGAGAAATTTTGCTTAGGGTAGATGCAAATCTATCAGCTAACACCCGCGGCATTGCAAGAGAAGTCGGCGTACTGGACGGTATGAAAATCATTTAAAGAATATCATTTATGTCCCTGTCATCTACAACGGGTTCAAATTTTGTGTCCAAAGTTTAAGTCCACAAGATCTTATTCCCAGACGTAATTTTTGTGGGTGCTTGTTGGGTTGAAGTTCTAACAATTCTTAACTTCACTCAGAGAATCTCATGACCGACGTATTTTGATGTACCCGAAATGATATTCAAATTTCCACAACACTAATTAATGGGCAGATGACAATTAACACGCTTTTTACGTGACCCACAATCAAAATCGCTTTTCTGTAAACATCTGGGCGGAAACAGTTAAAACTCGGGCTATAGGGCCGTTTGTCGTACTGGACAAACTCAATGGGCCAGTTAATTGGATTTTTTCGATTAAAATTATGCTAGAATTGTTATAAAAGTTGCCCTTTACATTGGAAACAGGATATATTTCATGTATGGTGGCGTCCCTTCTTATTTTAGTGTCAATGTGAGACGGTTTTTAAGTGATTCGTGTGATGAAAGTGCATTGGCAGAGGTGGACGTGATGCATAGCCACCCTGCTCCACAGACTGAATATTTGTAAGTACTGTACTGTAATTACATGAAAGCAATGTTATAATAATAATAATAATAATCTGTATTGTTAGGATACAAAGTATTTATAAACGTCAATATAGAAAATACAATAAATATTCAAAATTTTTGTATTCTAGTTTTAACTTGACCGTGGTCTGGCTTTCGCTGAAATTTTTAATTTATTTAAAAAAAAGTCAATTTAAGCTCTACAGTAACCAAAAAAGATGGATCTTGGACCTTAGGAGGATATGCAATTGATAATAACATAAGAAGAAATTCAATCCATAGTGATACAGCAATTTATTGTAGATTAGTGCAGTTGTGTTTTAAGAATTCCTAAATTGAAGAAAAGGCATGCTCGGTTAAAAATTGACTAACTGTTTTTATTAATAGGGCATTGTGTAGGGTCTTTACTACATCTAATAGGTGGTTGAAAAGTTCTTGAAGTAGGAGCTCGGATTCTTTTTGGGATTTAGTTAACATGGTAAATGGAATGTACAAATTATTTTCCCCCTGGTATTAAAGTTATGAATACACGAATGATATGTATTATATGTTTAGAACATGCTAGTATGCATGAACATGAAAGGGTTAAGACCTTTTGGTCAATCAAGACCTGATGGCAGTCATACGTGTGTCCAAAATTTGCTAAGATCCTTACTGCATGACGTTGTAGTCTAAAATGCGTATACGAGATGAGCAATTTCCGCATATACGAGAAATTATTGCATAGGATAGGTTGCTGTGGCGGACAGCATAATATGCACTTCTCATAACATCGTTGGTTACATTATGCAATAGTCTGCGATGGATATTGAACAGCACTTTGCTGTCCAGTTACACTCTGGGAAGTTTCGTGGGATGTGGATTAATATATCTGTTTTCCTCAGCACTAATAGCATTTTATTGGTTTTGCCTTCATTGATAAGTAGTTTATTAGCTCAATATCATTTTCCATCTGATATTAAAGAATTATCGGAGTCCTGATTTAATTGGTTGAGCTTGGTCTTGTTATTAAACAAGGTAGTATCAACAGCAAAGGGTAATGTTAAGTTAGCATTTGTGATGTAGTTTGGTAAGTCATTGGTAGAGTGTGTTATTTAAGGAATGAAGCATCAAGGGTATTTAGATTTTACCGCTTGCTTTAGATTGTGTGTTATTATTTTAAATATATAAAAATGTTTCGTCATCTATTGGCAAAATAGGGAAATAGGTATGCCAGAAAAATGATTAATATAAAAATAAATAAATAGCTTTTGCGCAAATATTTTTTTAAATTTTTCTAAATGAATTTATTGTAGTTTTAAAATCTTAAAAAATAATTTGTAATTTACTGACAGCTCGCACCAAAGTACATATAACCTAATAACAATAAAGAAATGATAACCATGTTAGTAACTCATATTTCTATGAAGCTGCAGTTTAGTTTCAGTCATTTTGTTGACCTTGATGTTTTACAATTAAAAATACTCTGCCACGTTAAATTTGGATAAACAAGCGCGGATAGCCTTTACTAGAAGGTTCACGCTTCGCAGCAAGAATAAAAGAAAAATGTCCGGCCGGCTCTAGTGCCGCGGAGGCTAGGGAGTGGGGTGTAGTTTCTTATA
>JAHWXV010493446.1:0-13732 GCA_024586415.1 Phrixothrix hirtus | reverse complement strand
GAATTTTGTTAGAATCGAATAACCGGAAGTACAACTTTATTTCTGTTATTTTTAGATATTTTCCGAATTTTCGGTTTTTCGAGATTTTCTCAAAATCGGCCATAACGATTTTTTTAAAACTTATTTTATTTCTTACCCATTTAATGACATTTCATATAGTTTAGGCTGTTTCTGAGAAACTTTTCTGTAAATGGAGTAACCGGAAGTACCTACACCGATAACTTAAAATAACTATGAAACTAAAAGTCCTAGCTGAATGAAAATTTATATTTGTGGCCGTAATTAGATTTTTTTAAAACTTAATAAATTTCTTGGTTACTTCATTCCGTTTTACATGAATCAAGCTCTACCTCAAATAGATTTTTGAAAGTCGAAAGTCGGAAGTTCTTAGTGTATTAATTGCGAACAACATATCTTAAAAACTAAATATGATATATGATTGAAATTGTATATTTAAGTTTTTTATCTTTTGCACATGAAACGTTAACAATTTAGGTAAAATCGAATGACCGGAAGTGTCACTTTATTCTTGCAATTTTAAAGTTTTTTTGCGATTTTCTCGAAAACAGCTATAACTTTTATTTTTAAATGTGCTACGGTTATTATGTATTTCATGCCCCTTTACATGAAGCAATTTATCAGAAAAAATTTCCGGAGTTAAGCAACCTTTCGCCTGTCCAGTAACTTGATGAGTGACCATTACAATTATTGTTTCCAAAATAAACGTAGACAATAATCTAATCATTTGTGGACACTATTGGCATATCTATGTGCGTAAGAGAAGGTCGTGTGTTGTTTCACAGCAGATTTTTCCAACAGCCCTCCCCCTTAGGGGCAATTGAAACAACAATGATATTCGTAATCTTTTACACTATTATCAGAGCCGAAGTGGTTTTTTAATAATTTAAGAAGTCAGGCGGAGCAAGGTACGGTCTATATAGAGGACGGTTCATTTCTATGAGACTGCAATGTGCATACATTTTGTCAGCCTCACGCATAGTCGCAAAGTTATGCAGCATAAACGCCTCTCTATTGGAATAAATTGAACATTTTTGGTCAATTGCTTAACACAGACCTTTTAACGTATTGTTATTTATCGTGCTCGCTTTTATCATATATTTGAATAGGAGAATTGTTGCCATAGGCTTTCCACAAAATGGCGATGTCTACAGTGTTTGTAGAAACGCAGACTCTCTATGCACCTATTGCTCGGAATCCGATTTTGTTTTAAGGTTCCAATGCTTCCCTCATGTCACGTTGATTGTAACAATTTGCGTCAAAGTTACCAAATGACATTGCAAAATTTCCAGTCTGTACAGTTTCCTTCAAGTATTAACAATTGTCGGATCTACCTTTGTGACACCTTGCTTATGTTCAAATATTCTCAAAGTCATACTAATAGCGGAGAACTTTACGCAACGATCCGCTTGGACCATGCATTTTATTATTTGTTGTTAATTTTGTTCTTACACGATTTGAGTCGTTTACGAGAAATTTATCTAAACTGTTTGGGCCAAAATTGTATTATATAGTACAATAATGCATCATTTTCAGACACACCAACCATTTCCTAATGTTTTTGACCTATAGAATCCGTTGGTCAAAATGTTATGATACTGCGATGACGCAACGTTAAGTTAATCACTTTCCCTTAATAAATTTTATAAAAAAGCGAAGATTTCGATCTCAATGGTCTGCGTTTGATGAAGAGCTCTCACGAAATTCACGTCAAACAACAAAAGAATTCGCAGAGCAGATGGGCTGTGCTCAAATCACCATTTGTCTGCATCTCCAATTGATGGGTAAAGTTTAAAATCTTGGCGCGTGGATTTCACATCTTTTGAGCGAAAACAACAAAACTCAACACTCTACGATCGCCGCTGGTTTGCTCGTCCGTCATTACTTAACTCACGGACATACGCAGAGATTTCTGTACCGAATCGTTACCGGCGATAAGAAATAGTGTCTTTACGTAAATATGAAGAAAAGAAATGAATGGGTCCGTCCAGTCAGACAAGTAACGCCGAGTCCAAAAGCGAACTTCATACTCCGAAGGCAGTGCTATATGTCTAGCGGGATTGGGAAGACATAATCCACTATAAGATTCTTCGAAAAATAGAACAGTAAACGTGGAAGTCTACAGTGAATAAATGGATCGTCTCAACGAAGCAATTCAACAAGAAAGACAAGATCGTCGATATGGCGTCTTTTTGCAACACGACAGTCAAAGCTTCACATAATAAATTTGACGAAAACAACTATTCAAACGCTTGCTTCGGAAGTACTGCCACATCCACCATATTCTTGTTCTGGTCGCTTTCCAACAATTTGCGCGGCGTTTCGTTCAACAATTAAGAATTTGGTTGTTTGATTTCTTCGAACCCAGACAGGAAGATTTATACCGCAGGCGCTGTGACATCGAAAAACTTTTGCAATATAGAGAAGAAGAAGAGGCAGAGTCAAGTGAAAACTTTAAAAATGTTTTTAAACAACACTTATTAAAGCAATGCTAAAAACAAGTATGTCATGTTTCGACGTAGTCTCCATTACGTTATATGCACTCCCTCAGCCGTTTTGGGAGTACTTCAATGCCCGAAGAAAAGATTCCTTTGATCGCGTACATAGCCACTCATACACTGCTTAAATCACTTTATCATTAGCAGTGCCTCTTTATGTGGACCAAAGAAATGATAATCGTTGAAGGCGAGGTCAAGGAAATAAGGAGGATCAATTCTTGGATGGTCACCACAGTTTTATGCATAGTATGTGCCCGTGCGTTCTTGTGTTGCAAAATAATACCTTTACTCAGAGATCCTCGCCTTTTCGTTCTGATAGGCCTTTAGGGCAGTTTTTCAGGAGTTCTGAGTATGTGGCACTAGTAGAAGTAACCCTATTCGGCAGGTAATCCTCTAAAATTACCGCTTTTGATGTGTTCGAAATTTTTTGGGATT
Organism: Phrixothrix hirtus; assembly: GCA_024586415.1. Lineage (NCBI taxonomy): Eukaryota > Metazoa > Arthropoda > Insecta > Coleoptera > Phengodidae > Phrixothrix > Phrixothrix hirtus. The sequence continues at coordinate 10,781 of JAHWXV010493446.1, read as the reverse complement.
CGACAAAGAAGAGTTACGTCATTCTTTGCTTGTTCTCTTGGTTTCAAGCATGAATTTCCATATTGTAGCTTCATTATACGATGAATATCAATGAGTTTTACTTTTTCAATGTGCAAGAAACGCATATCAGAGCGCTGTTCCTCTCAAATGCAGTGCTCTGGCAGAGTTTATATGTTTAACTGTCATTGTGACAACACTTCTAATTGTTTCTACGATATGTTATTAGCAAGGCTTTCTAGATCTCAAAAATAATATTTCTGCCAGTTTGTAAGATAAGGTAGTGTATGTTTTAGGGCACTTTTAATGTTTTCATTTCACTGTGCCTCGTATTATTCATTAACTGTAATGCTAATTTTTGTTTAAAATAATAAAACATTAAATTAAAAAAAAATGCACGAAATTATTGTTCAACCCAATAGGTACATAGTCATTTCGCCATGCCTACTAAAACTTAGCTGAATGAGGAGTTTCACTACATTACATTACGCGCATTGACGCAGGTGCTACGGATTTACTTCCTTGTCCGAAAAAATGTATATTTTTAAATTTCCTTTCGCTGAAAAATTTACAGACCTCGAGCGGGTTTGAACCCATTCCTTTAGATACGGTGGTAAACATGCCAACCACTACATCAGCAAGGATGACTTACTTATACAACTTTGTTAATTTAAAAAATATCTTATTTCGTGTTTTTTTACCATCCTTTTTAAACTAAAGGGTGTCTCAGCAAGAACTTGAATTTCGAATCGCGCGCCATTTTCGACTGTCAATTGTTGAGTCAGACATATTTGGTATTTGTTTTATTAAAAAACATTTGCGAAAATGGTGCGTTACAGCTTGGAAGAACGTTTGCTAGTTATGAAAACCCATTACAAAAATCAGGAAAATTTTACTCTGACGATTCGCAAGTTGCGTGATCATTTGGGCGTGCATAATCGACAGTCGCGGCCTGCCATTGAAAATTTAATCAAAAATTTTGAGCGGACGTTTTTGTTGAATTATGAAAGACACCTTACCCGTCATCGGTGCAAAAGATCTCTAGAAAACATTGCAGCTGTGAGGGACAGTGTGCCGGACGACCAAACATCTCCATCCGACATCGTTGCCAGGAAGTAAACCTTCATCGCAGCACTCTTCAACGAATTTTGAGAAAAGATTTACATCTTCATGTTTACAAAATCCAGCTGACTCAACAGCCACAGACTAACGATCACAGACAGCGCAGAAACTTTGCCAACTGGATCTTGGAACAACTGGAAGCTGGCGATGAATTCCACAACAAAATCATTTTTAGTGACGAGGTTCATTTCCACCTAAATGCCTTCGTTAACAAGCAGAATTCTCGGATCTGGGCAGAGAAAAATTCACATGCCTTTCAAGAACTTCCGTTAGATCCTCAAAAAGTGACAGTTTGGTGTACCATGTTGGCAGGAGGGATAATCGGACTCTACTTTTTTGAAAGTGGTGAAGGTGTCGCATTGACTATCGACGGCAATGGTTACCGGGCCATGTTGAGAGACTTTTTTTGGCAAGAATTGGACGGAATGGACTTAAATGAGATGTGGTTTCAACACGATGGCGCCACCTCTCACACCGCACGTGAAACAATGATGTTGTTGCAAACCAAGTTTCCAGGTCATGTGATTTCTCATTTTGGAGACCATAACTGCCCGCCAAGAAGTTACGATTTAGTTTGTTTGGATTATCTTCTGTGGGTTTTTTTGAAAAGTAACGTCTATGCGAACCATCCAGAGACAACTGAGGAACTCAAAGAAGAAATTTCACGTCAAATTTGTCAAATCCAGCAGCCCTTACTGCCAAATGTACTGCAAAATTTTGTCCAAAGAATGCATGCCTGCCAACAGAGCAACCAGTGGTGGCCATTTAACTGATATTTTGTTTAATATGTAAATATCATTACTACTTCCGTACATATGTAGAAAAAAATGCCAATAAAACACTAAATAAATATATTTTTTTACTTTTTAAAATTCAAGTTGTTGCTGAGACACCCTTTATATCTAACTATTTTTATTTCTGTCTTCTTCATGTTTTTATATATGTACTTACTTGCGTTTAATCGAATATATTTCCATTATTTTGTGAATTAAACGTAAACTAAAAGAAAAAATATGTAAATCTATTGTACAAGGGTAGTTCAATAAGTCAGGAAAAATGAAACCACCAATGTAAAAACATTTTATTTTTCAACATTATCGCCTCCAACTCAATACACTTATTTCAACTATATTCAAGACATTTAATGCCTGCAAATACGCCCCCCTACTTCGGCGATCACTTCTTCATTGGATGAATTTTTTTTAACAGTTATCCATGTTTTCACGTTTCGAAATAAGAAATAGTCAGAAGCAGCTAAACCGGGTGAACATGGGGCATGTGGAAGCATTTCTAAATACAATTCATGTACTTTTGTAGTTGCAATAACTAAACGGTGAAGTAAAACTTTTTTTTAGCAAATATCGCCGATTTCTTTGATTTTTTCATTCAACTATTATAGTTCTACCTTTTTAAAGACATTCAATGCAAATTATTCCGCAAGCATCCCAAAAATCAGGTGCAATGACTTTACCAGCCGATGGCACTATTTTTGCCTGCTTCCGTGCAGTTGAATCATCTTCTACCCATTGTTGCGATTGATTTTTGGTTTCCGGATTCAAGTCTCATGAATAGTAATAACTTGGAGCAAAAATTCAGATATACTACGCTTAAACAGTTTCAAATAATACTCCGAATCCGTTGAACGATTACGTTTTTAGTTCACTGTTAACAAACACGACACCCATCTTGCAGAAAGCTTTTTCTTACCCAAATCATCATGTAATATTGAAACCATGGTACAAATGGAGAAGTTTAAAGCCTCCACAATATCACGCATCTTCACCTGATGATCTGCCAACGCAATAGCAGACATTTTTGTTATCATGTTTCGCTGGTACGACCAAAACGAAAATCATTAAACCACTTGCGAATCATTTTAATTGATGGATAATATTTGTCAAGTTTTTGTTTTGTTTATGTTATGCCTTTTCCACAAAGAAGATGACGTTTAATGAAAACCCGAAAATAACTTTTTCTATATGTGTGAAACTAATAGAAGCTGTTTACTTTAAATGCCGACAAATACAAACTAATCGGCAGATGTTCCTTAAAATATGTTTTAACAAAATAGTATTAATTTCATTCTCATGGCGCCATCTCTTGCATTTTTACCTAACTTATTGGTCTAGTCTCGTAATTTTTTAAAACCCTTGATTTTTCTAATATTTGTTCTGCATAGAAGATTTTAGAATGTGGAGTCCGTAACAACCACGCTTCTTTCTTATTTTGTTAGTAAACAATTTACCAAGTTTGATAAGTTTATGGTTAGTATTTTAATAATTATTTGATATTAATATAATAGTTTTAAAAAAAATTATAAAAACGGAAAAGCCAATCATTCGGTGACTAAATATTTGCGGAAGAATTGTTTAACGCTTAGGAATCCCATGAAGGCATAGTTGATGTGTTTAGGGGATGATACTCTTCCTTATCAAAAGGGTAAAAATCGGTTCTGGGAATTTGCATGTGATAGGATGACTTGTCACCATGCAAAATATGCTGGTGGATAACATAAGAGATTTATAATCATGTAAATCATTTAATAAGGAAGATCGTCGGTTTACCACAAGGCATTTAGTTGGATGACAGGCCTTTCTAATAATTGGAACAATATTGGTCATCTAGCCTTCCAAAATCTCTACAAAAGATGGATGTACCGAATTTTGACACCGAAACAACATGTCCGAGTCCAGTCTTCTGCAGCGCACTTGTTTGAATAAATCTCAAAAACTATTTGATCGCTTTCTGATGATAAATGAACGGCGAGTTCACCACTGGGGGCCTAAATGACAAAGTATGGAATCTTGTCGCAAAATTTGGATAATGGCTATAACTTTTTGAAATGCTGAAGGAATTTTGAGGATTGAATATTTAAAGCACGGCCTCATGGTTACGGACAGAAAATTCGGGATTGCACGAATAAAATTGAATACCGTTGCGCGAAATTCTGTTCCTCAAGGACTAACACTTACCCGCGTAAATGCCTGATTCCCAGGAGCGCGATTCGAGATGTTGGATTTGAAGTGACAAAACATCCAATTCGCTCCCCTAATTTTGACCCTAGTAATTTTTTGTTTCCAAAGCTGAAGGAAAGTCTTCAGAAAAGTGATGATATGGTTATGGGGACAGTGCAGGAATTTTAAGGCCACAATAAATAATTGTTTCACAACTATATTGTGATTTTCGCACATTGATGGAATAAGTGTTTTTATGCGATAATAAATATTTTATATAACTCCCATATCCTTTCGTTAATTTGAATTATTTATTGTTTTTGCTAATTCTATTTGAAGTTATTTATTTTATTTCCCTCGTCGTTTACAAATTAATTAGAGATCTAAATATTACTATAGGTAGTGGATATGCAGACCAGAAATACAAGAATGTGTTTTGAGGTGCGACCAAATGGTACAGGGTTTGCGGTTGAGGCAAAATACTTTTAATGTCTCCAAAAGTAAGGAACTTTAATAATAATAATAATAATAATAATAATAATTATTATTATTATTATTATTATGATTATTATTATTATTATTATTGTTATTATTATTATTATTATTATTATTATTATTATTATTATTATTATTATTATTATTATTATTATTATTAATATCATTATAAATGAATTTTCAATCTGCAGAAAATAGTGAGAAAAGAAAAATATTCTTTGAGCAATTTATGCAAAGACAAATATTTAACACATTAACAGCCTATAGTTATTTCAATCCAATTTTTATATTAATACATTCAAAAAGTGGAAATTGTAAAACGTAGTTAAAGGCTTATTAAATTAACTCATTCAGAAAATACCTGAACTAACAAATTCGAACAAACGGAATAGTATGCCAAAAATATGCCTCTTCGTTATCAAACACAAAAAAGTAGTGAAATCAATTAACAGTATAGCAATCTCGACAATGGGATTTTTAATAATAAATGCTTTTAATTAAATGAAGCTACATACTGTTTAAATCAACAGAATTCTTTTGAAAACGTTAGACACAGGATAATTTTAATATTTTTCCAAAAAGTATTACTGTTTTGTGTTTGATAACAAGGATAAATTTTCTTCAAAACGTTGCGTTTATTTATTAGTTTACGCATTCCTTCATCAGTTATTAAATTAATTTAAAGCCTTTGACAACGTTCTAGATTGTTTGTTTTTGCAAAGGCCTTTTCTCTGTCAACTACTAATTACTCCTATTTTTGTTCAATTTACCTAGATGGATTTTGATGCTTTAAGGTCCTTTAAGTATCTTCTTATTGTATGCATTTATTTATAGTAATTCATTAGCATGCCTATTTCCCTTTAGTTGTCATCTTTTGAACATATTGTGACAAAATTAGAAGCAATAAGAATTCCATAGAACATTCTAGAGCAATCCAGAAGGTTCTATGTTATCTAAATAAATCCAGCGTTACAGCAATGAGATATGCCACTGGAATTTATTACATTAGCATTATGACTAATTAGGTTCCTGACTAATTTAGAATGTGCTAGATTTCTTCTTTCTATATAAATATCCTCGTTAAGTAGCTGTTTAAAATAAATAAAAATGTAAACGTTTATTAATAGTGTATTGAAAAATAAATACATAAGTGTAAATAAATAGTTGTAAATTAGTAGATATAAATAAATATTTATAAACAATAACTAGTTTCGTTACATCGGTGTCGGGTGTGAGATTTGTTATCGAAAGTATGAACTCACGGACTATTAACAATTAAAACCTAGTGTTAATTATATTTTATATGTCAATGACAAGAAATGCCGAAAAAATATGGAGTCATTGATGGAAATGTTGCAAAACATGCACGACAAAATTCATTTCAATAAAAAAATGGAATCCAATCAAAATAAATTGTAAGAGGAAATTACTAACGGATTAAAAGAGAAAATGGTAACGCTTAATGCAAATCATAAAAACAACAAGATGAAAATAAATCAAGCCAAAGCGCATTACAAGAATAAGTTAAACGAGTCAAGTTAAATTACAGAACGAAATGGTTAAAATTAATGCAAATCAAATTACATTACAGGATGAAATTAAATCAAGTCAAAATCTATTAAAACAAGAATTTAAATTAAGCCAAGTTATATTACAAGATGACCTGACGAATAAATTAACAAAAGAAATAGAAGATATTACCAACGAGATGTCAACAAAATATGAGGAGGTAACCAAGAGTGTGATGAACTAAATCAAAAGTTTATCCTCTTAACTGTAAATAAAGAAACTAGCATGCCTAAGAAGAAGCTGCTCTTTGTTCCTCGTGAACAATCAACAGAAATCAATGCACAGCATATCCTTTACTCTCCGGCTGCTGAGAACGGCACGGCAAGCAATAGAAGACACTTCAAAGCACCCATATATGACGGGAAGATATAGTGGCCTAATTATCACAAACAGTTTGTGACAGCTGCAAAATCAAATGGATGGACTGTTGAAGAAGAGGCCACTGCCTTAATAGCGGGATGCTTCAAACATTTGGCAAACCATACCAGATTATCTGCTGAATAATTTCGATTATATTGTGTCAAAACTAGAGATAAAATATAGAAATAAACACCTGCAATAGATTTACTGTGCCTACCTAACGAAGCGAGTGTAGAAAATTGGAGAGAACCCCCAGGAATTCGAAGCTGAAATCGCACGGCTAGTAAGATTAGCATATCCAACGGCCCCAGAAAGTTTTATTGAACAAATTGGGGTGTACATATTTGTGGAAGGTTTTCGGGATTCCGAAACATAACAGGCACTAGAATTTGAAGCGACCAAACAAGCATCGAAGGGCCACGGTAGTGCACGTGCAGCCGAAGAGGTCCAAGATGGTGTTGAGAGTCTAGAAAAGATGTTTTTTAGGACTACTTAAGACGCACAAACCAAATCGATGTAGACCACGATGCTGAAGTGCGGTAAATGGGGATATATTTAGCGAAATCGCCAAGACGGTATGAGCAGTCCCGTTTAGAATACAAAGCACCACGAAAACTAGAAAGGATCGATGTGAAGCGACTAATATCGATCTCTGCTAGCCATGTCTCAGAAATCACTAACCAATCGAATAATTTTTACATTAATAGGACAATCGTAGGGAAGAATTTCTTAGAGCTGCTGGAAGATAATAGTGAAACCAAACATTGTTGAGAATGGAAGATTACTGCATTTATAGCTGCGATTCGGTGCAGCTAGAGGAAACCGTGCAACTATTTATGAAGAAATTATTACAGATATTGAGATCGGTTGTAGAAAGTGTACGCATCGCATACTAGTAACTGATATTTTGAAGAGACTGTTATATTGGGAATGGATATATTGCCCGAGTTTGACTTTGCATCAGATTTGAAGATTGACATCATATAGGTAGATGAGGAAGAAATACCCATGAGTCGACGATATGACTATGCAATAAAAATAATCCTATCAGAAGAGATAGCGTCATCACCAAGAAGCTAAACAATAGTTATGGACCAACCTAATGGGGACTTTAGGGCAGGATGCGTAAGAATCAACGTAAACATTGGTCATGGTATTCTAGCTGGAAGAGTATTGACAGAAGCCAAGGAAACAGCATCTGTTTGCTTAACGAATGTTAATGCCTTCCAAGAAAGGAACCGAATTAGAAATTTGCACACCTATATCACCTGTGGTACCTTGCATAAAAATCAGTGAGAAAGTTTTGGATGTAAAGAATTTATCTAAGCTGTGTGCTACACTCGAATTCTTACACAACGGCTTATCCTCTAAGCAAGTGAATAAATCCAGTCCATTGATTCAACTATATGCCGACATATTGCTGGCGATGATGATTTAAAAGGAAAAACAAATGTTGTGATACACAAAATAAGTACTAGAGATGACCAACTAATACGCCAACGACAAAGTAGGCTGAATTTATCCAAACGAGAGGAAGCCGATGCGATAATCAAGAATATGGCCCGTGAAGTAATACTAGAGCGGTCCAGTAGTCCGTGGGCATCACCAGTTGTACTTGTTAAAGGAACGATGCCAGCACTAAATTCTGTGTGGATTACCATTGCTTAGGTAATGTGACCATAAAGGACAGCTACTCACAGAATTAACGACACTTTAGATACGCTTTCCGACTCGTAATGGTTTTCAACCTTAGACATGAAAAGTGGGTACAAGTCAGTATGGAGACTGAATACTGGGAAAAAACAACATTCTCCATTGGACCTGGTCTCTGATAGTTTACAGAATTGCCCTTTACCCGTAAAATGCATCAAAGACATTTGAAAGACTAAAGGAATTGATCCTAAGAAGGTTGTCTTAGTAAAAGTGTCTAGTATACTTTGGAAAGTACTTCGATGAACACCTGAACAATCTTAAAGAGGCGTTTCAAAGACCGCGAGGTACACATCTATAACTTAGTTCGAAAAAGTGCAATTTATTTCAAAACAAAGTGAAATGCTTACTTGAGTCATGTAGTCTCTGAGAAAGATGTGGCAGCTACCCCAGAGAAAATTTAGTCCATACGAGAATGGCCACAACCAAAAGATATACATGAATTACGAAGCTTCTTGGGGTTATTCGCTTACTATTGTCGATTTGTACATGGATTTGTAGACATCGCTAAACCCCTTGCAAAACTTCCCAAAGAAGACCAAACTGTACATATGGAACAATAGCTGCAAGGAGTCATTTGAAACATTTAAGCGAACTTGGGTAACCATACCCATACTCCGCTCCATACAATTGAGGGAAGATTTATTTTAGATACTGATTCTAGTCACGTTGGCATCCCTCCAGTGCTGTCGCAAATCCAAGACGGACAGCAACGAGTAATTGAGTATTCTAGTAAAGTATTGCCCAAACCTGGCAGAAACTATTGTGTTACGCGCTAAAAATTGCTAGCCATGGTAAAAGTTGTTGAACATCTTACAAACACCTTTACGGACGAAATTTCTTATTAAAAAGTAACCACGCAGCGTTGAAGTGGCTACTACAGTTTAAGAATCCAGAATGCGAAGCAGCGAGACGGATTGAACGGCTGCAAGAATGTAACTTTGAAGTTGATATCGTGCTGGAGGAAATGCTGACGCTTTATCAAGACGGCCTTGCCCAAAACATTGCAAACATTACATTCGATAGGAGTCAAAAGTTGAAAAACTCTTCATAAACGGCACTTCTGTGATCAACGATGACTTGAGACCGGATAATGTCAAGTAAAATCAGAAAAGAGACCTGAACATGAAGTTATTAAAATGGAAGAATGAAGATTAAAGATAAAGTTGGGAGGAACTGACCTCATTAATGAAATTTCTTGCAAGTTTAAGATGTTCTTTTGTGAAAGTGACATGAATACAAAGTAGCGGAAGTTTTGCAATAACTATATGGGAGAACGATTTTATCAGATAAACTTCAAGGCCAATGTTAAGGAGTGATGCTGAAAGTGTGTAATATGCGCTTCTGGTAAGGGCAAAAGCACCAATAAGGAAACATAATGTAGATATACCATTTAAAATAGTAGCAATTGATATAGATGGTCCATTTCCGGAAACTGAAGCAAAAAATAAATACATCAAAATAGATCGAAGCATACGCTCTACCATATCAAGGGGAAGTTATAGTGGCCAAAATATTGATGAAAGATCTATTTAGCCGTTTCGGAATTCCTTTGAAATTACATTCAGACCAAGGAAGAAATTTTGAGTCAGCCTTATTACAAAGTCCCTGCTAGCTGTTGAAAATACTCAAAACCAGGACAGCTGTTCTTCATCCACAGTCAAATGGAATGGTGGAAGCATGAACCGAACAATGGGAAGATATTTGTCAAAAGTTGTCTCAGACCATCAAAGAGATTGGGAACAATACTTACATTGTTCCTGATGGCACGTTTGTCAGCTGTACATGACAGGAGAGTCCCTAGGTAAGGTGCAAAATTAGACTACCGTGTGATTTAAAGTTTGATAGTAAACCTAGAGAGGGGGTGGTTGCTGATAATGCGTAATAAATGGACCTAAACGTATGCTCTACCAAATCAAGAGGCAGCTACGATGAGACCTTGGTAAAAGAATTGTTTAGTAATTTCAGGATTCCTTTGGAATAACATTCAGACGAAATAACAATTTTTGAGTCAGCCTTGTTTCAAAGTCTCTGCCAGTTGTTGAACATACGAAAGACCAGAACAACTGCTATTAATCCACAGTTAGTTGGAATTGTGGAATGCATGAATCGAACAATGGGAAAATATTTGTCAAAAGTTGTCTCAGACCATCAAAGAAATTGAGACCAGTACTTACATCTGTTCTTGATGGCATATCGGTCAACTGTAAACGAATCTACCGGAAAGCGTTATTTGGGCTTGAAGCTAGGCTATTGTATGATTTGTAGTTTAGTAGCAAGCCTGGAGGCGAAGTTGTTGGAAATTAATATGGCGAAACTAAATTCAATCTATGAGAGAGTTCGCAACAAAATTCAGATTGCCAATGATTGGAAATGCAAACTTTTATATTTTACCTATTTAGTTAGGTTAAAAATCTTTTGACGAGAAGCCTTAGAATTGTTCATGTTACAGTTTCATGGCTTTTCACTTGTGTCGAATTAATTTTTAAAATTCGTGCCATTTTTAGGAGGAATCTTCTTCTTTATATTATTTATATTAAAATACCTCCTAATATAAACAATAGATGGCTCTGC
>JAHWXV010493375.1:0-21150 GCA_024586415.1 Phrixothrix hirtus | reverse complement strand
TGAAAACGTGTATTTCCGCTAAAAACTGGACATCGAAAATTTGGACCGAAAACATGACTTTCTTTATACTATATTTCATATATGTAAGAGAAAGTAAAAACCTTTTTTAGCTGCATGCGAAACCATTTATGCACCGCGATTTTTACGCTTTTGTAGTCTGGGAAATGCAGGCCGCCCAAACCCTTTTTTAATGCACCAAAAAGGTGATAATCACTAGGCGCTAGATCAGGAGAGTACATTGAACGTTCAGTCACTGTAAAACCGAGATTTTCAATTGTTTGTTGCGTTATGTTCGCACTATGGGAACGAGCGTTATCATGTTTAAGAAAAACACCTTTTGGCAAAAGTCCACGGTGTTTCGTCCTTATTGCAGATTTCAGGACGTTTTTCAACAGACTACAATAGGTATTGCTATTCACTGTACCGCCCCTAGTTAGACAATCTTCAACAATGATGCCGTTTATGTCCCAAAGTACGGTCAACATCACATTTCCTGCGGACAGTGCGACTTTGAATTCTTTTTGTTTCGGCGACGGTGCATGGCGCCATTCCTTGCTTGACTGTTTGCAGTCAGGTTGATAGTATGAAAGTGTTTCAGGCAAACACTTTTCTGTGTACCACTTCGCTATAACTTTCTTTTATATATTCAACTTATTTTTGATGGCAAGGCTCGTACTCCTGAAGAAAACTGTGTACATAACTTTTTTCATTGCTTTTTGTTTTTTGCCATTGTCTGGGTTGATCCTTCTTCATGAATCCATATACGACTTTTTTGGTGGGTTGGTACATCGAAAAAGGGAATATAAGTTTCATCACCCGTCTCAATTTTAGAAAAATTGGTGCACACCGTTATTTAAAAGATGTAGCGTTTGGTGGAAAATTCGGGCAGCCTCTGCTTTTTGGAGGTCTGTAAGTTTATGGGGCACAAAACGGCCAAAACAACTTTTATTGAATGCAAATGATCATGTATAATTGATGTAACTTCTGAGGATCCAATCCTAAGTTGATGCTTTATTATTGCATAGGTCACTTTATTGTCACCTGCAATTACCTTTCTAACAGCAGCAATGGTTCCTTTAGTGGCAGCTGCAGAAGAACCTTCTGCACCTTTTGAGTGATGAATATAAGCCCTTTCACGTTAGAATTCCTTCTATCAAAGCCGTAAGTTGTAGCCAGGGAATATGCTTGTTCACTAAACGCCGAGTATAAACTTTCCTTGAGCTCATAAGTCGTAGCAAATCATAATTGGCAAACGTTCTCTTCACAACTTCAATTTTTCACGGTCATGTAATTTCAAAGATTTAATAAACAACCTTCTAATCACTTTAACCCCTGTAAGTTGTATATCAACTGGTAGGTAAAGGAATATGGATATTAAAAGTGAATATTTTATTTTTGGTGGCTTTTTTTATTTTCTGATTCTCAGTAAATTCAGCTTAGCCCTCGTATATCAAAAAATTTATTTCACGCTCTTTTTTCAAGATGGTAGCTTAAACAACAAAACTTTCAACCCCAAAAACTTGGTATTACACAAAAGTTTAATAAAAATTCCTTCAGGGTTAAATGAAACCTTTTAGTGTACTACAATATACATTATTGGCATAAACATTGTGTTCGTTATATTAGTTACGAAAAGTGACCAATTACATTACTAAAGTCTTCTTCACTCAGGCTAAGGTTCTTATTAGCATCTATTACGCAAGTGTTTGTATTGTCCTAGTCGTCGTAACATATAATAGATAGATACGTACTGGATTCAATCAAACTGATATTCTAAAAGAAGCATAAGAGGACTGTCCCCAAAGCTATCCGACCTTCTTTCATATTTCCCCGTTGATGTTATTATGCGTCATCGGGCTGATGGAATCCTTCAAAGTAGTCCCCATTTGATTTAGGAATATGCTTCCAACGGCCTTTCCACTTTTGGAAGAAGTCCTGGAACTCCTCGAACTATTCGTTTGGACCGTCTCTTTGTCGTCGTATCGATGACCTAGGAACGGCATTTTTAATCTTGGGAACAGCCAAAAGTCGCAGGGAGCTACATCAGGACTGTACGCAGGCTGAAAGAGTTGTACGACTTTGTGCTTTATCAAATATTGCTGCGCAACTATCGATATATCCGCTGGCACGTTATTGTGATGCAGAAGCCAGTCACCGCTTGACAAAATTTAAAGCCGTTTTCTGTGAATTGCCTCATGCAACCTTTTAGTAATTGCAAGATAATATTCGTTATTCATCGTTTGACCTCTAGGAGCATATTCGTAGTGTATGACACCCTCATAGTAAAAAAAAAACAATCTGCAACAAGTTGATATTGCTGCGACACTGGCCTGTTTATACCATTATTTTAATTATGTTTTGCTCATAAACTCGTCCCCAAATACCGTCTTAATTATTGCGATGGTCTTCATACAATTATTTTCGAGTTTTACGCAAAATTTGATGCAAATTGATTGCTCCGATCTTTCTGTCATTTTCTACAATAGAAAACTGCGACGAACGTAAATAACACGTTGTAAACGACGCACGCTGCACGTAAACCAAGGTGCTCAGATGAACACTGCAGTATCGAGGGAGTTCGTAAAGCTTTGCTGTTGATACTTGTATCCGGCAGAGAGTCACAATTGCTACGCACAAAGATATAAAAAAAGATCAGATAGTTTTGGGACAGTCCTCGTACAATAGTGACTTTTGAGAGGTTAAATTTTCACAGTTTAACAAAATGTATCCCCCCTTCAACTGTAGTTTTCGATCTAAGCCGAAAAATATAAAATATGAGGATACACCAATGCCTCTTGGTAACTCGTTAGAACGGCAGTGACTACAGTCGGACTTAGCCAGACGATTTAGTTTTTTGCGGTGTTTTCAACCCAAATAACGTTTTTCATGAATAGCAGTGGACGTTATACTTACAGATTTTGCTTGTTGCATCGACTATGTTTGTTTAAATCTATAATTTCTTTGCACTCATTTACTGTTCTTGTTTCTAGGGTTTTTGCTGGAACATTTGGAATTTTAAATAAACTACAATTATTACCGATAATAAAATATAAGATTTATAGATACGTATCTAAATTCTTATAGTATTTATTGAAGAGACAGCGATTTTTGAACAAACGGAGCAGTCGATAAAGATCGCACCAGAATCACATGTGTTCTTTTGAAAATTTTCGAATGGTATTATTTTGTATTTCTGAAACTTAACCTTTTATAGCAGTTCTAATGTGTATTTTTTTAAGTTTAATAATATCTTTGACAACTCTGAACTCCCAGACTGCACTAAGGATCTCTAAAATTTTCTGTATTAACACAATATACAATAGAATATTCAGTCGCAATAGCTTTAAGCTAACGTGATTTAATGTTTCTTATTTAGAAGATTTTACGTGCTTCTTAAGCGCACTGTTGCCACAAACTCCATATACAATAGTACCACACAATTGTCAAGGCCTATCTTATTCTAAATTGCGTAAAATAATGTGTGTCATAGAAGTCTTGGAATCAACTCGTGCCATGAATTTGACAAGGCATGCCTTTCCTTATTTTACACGCATACTATAATTAAGACAAATACAAATAAACAACAAATGTAAGTTTAATTAGTTATCACTGAACACAACGGCTACACTACATACTTTTAAATACGGGGTAACAACAATATATATTTAAACAAACAACATTTAGAACTTTTCAAAGTCTCTCCTGTACATTTAGCGTACTTTGACATCCTCTGAAACCATTCCGTAAAACGGCCAGCCCAGGTATTTTTGGATATTGCGCTAACATGCTCTTCAAATGCTTTTACAGCGTCCTCTGGTGTTGAAAAATGGATTCCACGTAATTTCTTATTAATATTTAGAAAGAGGAAGAAATCTCATGGAGCTAAATCGGAGCTGTAAGGTGGATGTAACATTAACTTGATTCCAGCAGATCGAAGAAACCCCGTTGTCAGCTTTGCAGCCTGTTCCGGAGCACTGTCATGATGAAGAACAATTTGTTTTTTCTGCACTTTTGAAAGCACAGCCGGGAAGCAAATGGTAGTATACCAATCTGCAGCAACTGTTCTCTTATTCTCAAGAGTAACGAAACAAATTTAGCCAGCGCGACTGAAGAAAGAAGTAAGGACTTGTTTAGCACAACTTCGTAACGGTTTCACTTATGTGGACCGCATTTCATTTTGAAACATCCATTGGGAAGATTGCTGCTTAGTTAGTGGATTATAGCAGTAGAACTAGGTTTCTTCGTCTGTAATGATATTGTAAACTGTCTTAGACGTACCTTCATAATAGCGTTCCAGGTTTTCTGGGCACCACTTAACCTTCGCTTTTTTTTGCTCCTCTGTTAAATGATGGGGTGAATTGCAGTCATTCAAATGCCAAAGGATACACGAAATTTGTTATAGGTCACCCTGCGATCTTCTTCAATCATGTAACGAACAGCATTAATGTGATTTCAAGTCGTTGCGGTAATCGGACAACTTTCACGATTTCCCTCATCAAGCGATGATTCCCCGTTGGAAATCTTTATACCAATTAAACACGGTCGTCAAACTTGCAGCTTCTCCCAGAAATGCATTTTGCAAACGAACGAATGATTCATTAGAAGTTAATCCCCAACGAAAATCATACAAAATCATGGCACGAAAATATTCTCACGTCACTTGCACTTTAAGCCGAACTTTAACTTTTCAAAAAATTCTCACAACTTACTAAAACAAGATAATGACTTCAAATAAGGTGCAACTTATTCGCAAACAATTTATACATTAAGCTAACCTCAAATTTGTGAATAATTATTTGCAGTGTTGCAACATTCAGAAACATACAGTGTGATCCTCGTATTATAATATTCAAACAAAAATGAAGGATGTTTATTGCGGAAAGTTATTTTCATAATGGGCTGCGTATGTGTAAACATTTTCAGGATTAATAAATAAAAAATACAGGCGTGGTAGCAATTTGTAATAATCAGTGACAACTTATAAAGTAGCATTTGAAGTTATTTCTTTTGGCGTTTTAACTTTACAATACGTGTAAAACAAGAAAAGAACTGCATTCGCAAAATAATCGCAAGAGCTGATTCCACCACTTCTAGGACACAACTTACTATTCGTGTAACGATAAAGAAGTTATTAGCGTTATCACCTTTCTGCCGTTTGTGAGAAAATATCACCTTTCCATTAATTATTATATTTCAATAATTACCATAAATGATTTTATTTTTTATTTATTATTTTTTATTAAAACCTCAATTACGATCAAATTTGAATTACATCAGTTTTCCTAGTATCTTAGATCAATAGATGGTTTTGATTTAGAAGTAACTGTGCTCATAAAATGTCTGTAACGGACAAATTACATTACAACAAGCAAAAAATTTAAAAGTGTTACATGACTGTTTTATAATGTTTCAAATAAACAATTGATACACGTACATTTTCGAAGAGATACGTATTATAGCCAAGGTGCAGGTGCAGCTTTGTTATGCTGTGATAAACGAGTTGATCCAGACTGGTTAATCTAGAATAGAAATTCCATATTTTCTGATAACCTAACGTCTTATTAACAGTTTGTTCTTAACCCAGCCGCACTCGCTATATGAGCATTTTGCTCACGCTCTTGAAATAAATGTTGTTACATAAAAAGCTTACGTCAAAATATTCTATTATTTCGTCTAATTGACTTTTATGGCTTTCTAAACACGTCTGTAAATGACTCATAGAACCCACGTTTAAAACAAAAGCAAATAATTAAGTGTTTTTCGACCCAGTTTGGTAATGTGAGAATTTCCCTCATTGTGTGAGGCTTTTGGTTGCGTAAGATAATTACAAAACATATTTATACTTTTAAAAACGAAATTTTTAACTAATATTAAATAAATCCTAATTTTCTATCGTTTTTCCATGAACTTTAAGTAGATATTAATGTTTTTTTCGCTTATTACCAATATTAGCATTTAACGAACATACTCGCTCGATAAATCCAGTTTTTTTAGTCAGAATATGAACTAGCTGTAAAACAGGACTCCGTGAGGTAAATACTCACGCGCGAGTGATGATGTAAATTTACGCTAGCGAGTGCTGCTGGGTTAACCTAAATCCCGTCTTAGGACTGTTATGAATCATCTTAGAAACTAATACATAAGGCACATTTTTTTTTATTTTAAAATTGGTTTAATATAGGCTAATGTACATATATTAATGTATAGTCCGAAAAAAGGCTGCTGGAGGGTAGAAAGACTGATGTTCACAGCCAAGACACAAATTTTTAAAGTTCTAACCTGCGCCATTCTTCTAGCACAGCATCTTTAGTTACAAAAATCTGTCTAGATGAAATTATGCAGCAGGTGCTTAAGATATGCTGTTGTAGATTAAACAATAATTAAGTTTGTCGCTGTCAAATAGTTTTGTAATCGTTTTCTATGGGGAATGCAATTTCCGTGTATGAAGGTAATTCATTTTGCCCATTGCAAACTTGGTACAGAACACAAATGTAATTAAAAACATAATTTACAAATAAAATAAAGCGTAAGCTTTATAATATGTTCAGGAAGATTAATTATATGAAAAATTAAGTACATTTAAATTTATTATAAGCGGCTTGTACACTCTGATGAATTTAGCGGACCATCAATTGTACAGATCTGAGTCAACTTTTAATTGTATGTTTATGCCACAGAGATAAAAATTTACATGAATTAAATCAAATAAAGTTTTGTTAAATTTTAGCAAGTGGAATTAATGTGACGTATTTAACTTTGTTTATGCTGTTCCAAACCTGTGAATATTAAGTAAAATGATATTATGATTAGATATAAATTTAGTAAATGTGTTCTAAATACGAATTGGTGAACAAATTGTAACATTGTAATATTAAATATTTGAAGTAATAAATATATTTAATATTGATGGAAGGAATTTAATTACAGAAAATACAATCCTTTCATATACTAAGGATTTTTATATCTTGTGTAAACTGTATGTTACAATACTGTAATGCAGTTTTAATTCACACTTGAGCGTGTCTAGTTTATGAGCTTATGCGAAGTAAACATTAAATTTTATTTTTATTAATAAAACAAGTTACAAAATTTTGACAAAATTTGTTACCATAGGTAAACGCAAATCATTTAATGGGGCGCTCAATGTGACTATCAATGTGTCCTTTAAATCGGTCACATCCAAGTTAATCAGTCCATACCCCTTCTATCGCCTTACTCGCAATTTAAATGAAGTATAGTTTGTGATTTATTTAAAACAAATGACGCAGATTTGAGTATAGCCTCTTTTGTATCAAAAATTTGTGATTTACGTGCGTGTTTTGGAATGAATTGCTACAAAAACGTTTCAATGACTACAAATACTTTATTTCCTTAAAGTAGATCTTTTGGTTTAATTTTTTTCGTACGAAACTATCACGCACGTTTACGTTATTTAGTGTGGATGAATAGTTATTGATAAGCCGCTGTCAGTTTCGTACCTTCTTGTAAAATTGGTGTACAGGATGATCTACTGTAATTCACCCAATGTATATTTCCGTAAATATTTGGTCTACGAAAAAGTTTAAATTACAAAATCTATAGCAGTTTCCACGAGCTCTCAGATTTTACAGTTAAAAAGAACAAATGAATATCGAAAAAGTACGAAACAAAGCCAACTTCGATTTTTTTAATGGAATGACGTATATATTTTCACAAATTTGTAATTGTTAGAAAATTCTGATTTCAAAAATATATAACACTTTGTATTTATAGCTAAAAACAAAGAGGATATTAGACTTTCTAACTGTTTTGAAAATATAATACTATTTGTTATCATAATAAGAAGCAAACATTTTAAACTAAAATTAACGATTAAAAACAAATAATAATTATCGCAATAGATGTTGAAAATGCAGGCATACCGGCATGTCTTGCACATTTCTAAGTCTTCGGCTGTAGATTTTTGCCCTTAACTGCCCCCACATAAAAGTCAAGCGGTGTTAAGTCTGGGCTAATTGGTGGCCAAGGAATTGTTCGACTTTTTTCAATCCAATTCGTATAATTCTGTTTTAAAAATTGCCTCACTTCCAAACTATTGTGAGGCGGGGGCCCCATCCTTCTACCAAACTAGATTCTGAAAAATATTTAGAGGAAATTCATCTATCGCTTCTCCAATATTATTTTGCAATAATTGCGAATATCTTTGACCATGCCAATAACCCTATCGCAAATTAACCCACACCATACACCAAAAGATTACCTGCCTAATCCTGTAATCACTACTATATTATGCAGATTGGCTGTATTCCAATAATTTAGATTTTTTAAATTTGGCACCAGAAGTGCTGAGGGCAGCCTCGTCATTCCACAAAATATTGCCTAAATATTCTGGATTTTCTTGTATCCGAATGGCAAAACTGAACCCTTTGTTGCTTGTTAATTGCAGTTAAGCTTTGAACCTTAGTGCATCTGAAGTCGTGGTATTTATATTTTGCCAAAACTCTTTGAATTTTATTAGAACTGTGACCTAAGTCAATATTGCATTCCCTAATAGAACCACTAAAATTTTCTGAAACTAAGCAAGGATAATAAAAAAAGAAAATACCTATTTAAGTATTTTTCACATTACCTTGAAAATATAAAATAACTGTAAACTCTTTTTTTTCTGAAATTGAAATGGCACATATTTTACCTTTCAGCGACTTGGATCCTTGAAACACATTGTAAACATTTCTAAATGTATTTTCACTAGAAACCATACTAGCTTGATAGATTCTCCGATATTCAGCAACAGACATTCTCTTGTTTTTATTACATTTGATATAAACTGTAACAATATCAAATTTTTCTTCTTCAGAGTATCTCATTGTTATATTTATTAGTGTATTATTATTATTAGTATTATTAGTATTGGTATTATTATTAGTATTATTAGTAGATCACTCTTTACACCCTATAATCGTAAATAAGTAATAATCCTGTATGGGAAAAATGAAAAATGTGCTAGGTGTACTGTTGCCCAGTTTAGTAAAAGACTCCCCGATAAAGCCACCAGCCACCAGTAAGTTTTGAAATAAATGTAAAACCCTTTGAACACGAGTTGCATTGTTAATAGGAAACGAATAGATAACAGCATACTAGAAGGAGAACACTTTATCATTCACCCCAATTCTTCTATAAAAAAACTACTAATATGACGTTAAATTGTTTCTTATTATCACGAAAATATTCGGACTTTACAAACAGTAAAACTGAACTTGGGGGTTTGTAACTTAATGTCAATTTGGAGATACAGATGACTGTTCTAACATCATCCATTTGAAATAAGTTTTCAACAAGAACGCTAGTCAAAAATTTGTTTCGCTGCACATGTGCATTCTTAAAAGGTTTCTTTCATGTCATCGGTTGTAATCGCAAGGTGATGAGTTGTTTCGAAAACATTACGAATAACACATCACCAACATACTTAACATGCTTTGTTCAATCGCGAAAGGTTTGTTGCCATAACGTAACTTCATTTTTACTCTTCTAACTTGAAATACTGGCGTGCAGTTGAAAAACTAGGTCAATCTCTTAAAAATTGAATTTATGTTGTGTTCTAATTCCACCTTTAAAAATGCGGCATATGAATATTTCAAATCTTTTTTCTAAGACTCTAATTGCAGGTATATTATTGTGTTCTGATTTAGCAAGTTAAGCAGGGTATTTTTCGTTTCTGGTAATTCAATTTATTATGGTTTGTTTTGTGGATAAGACTCCGAGATGCGGAAATTTCCTTTTTAAATCACCTTCCTCAACCCTATGTCGTGTGTATAACTCATTCCATCACTACATTGGATTGTTGATATTAATTAAAATACTCGTAGTTTGCAAATGCTTATCGATACATTGTTTCAACCCAAATACTTTAATAAGTTAGCTTGATTATTCACAACCTATTATTTACTATTTACTATTAGTTTTATTCTAATTTGATGTGTCCTAATTTAATTAATTTGGATATTCAAATTTAATTTGATCAACTTTATCTTAATATTAAATGTCCTATATTGTTGTTAAATGGTTCTCCTGCCATTAGTAGTAATCTGTAGGGCAACATATATTATTATTTATAATAATTATTATTATTACTATTATTGTTATTAGATTATTCATATTTTTTTTTTTTTGGTTTGGAGTGCGTCGACTACTTAGGTCATTGGCATATTTGTTGCAACTAACGTATGAAACTGCTATTATAATCCCTAGATCATATTACATAAATTATTCCTTTGACAAAAGTTGATCGTATTAGTAACCTGTTGGACGTTATCGCCTAACATATTGGTTATTTCTTGAGCTAGTCCGATTTGATGTGCATCTGCGTATAGGGTGCAGGTTGTCAGTATATGCTCAATTGTGAGGGCGACGTTACAGTGTTCACACATTAGTTGTCTATTCCCTGCCAGTAAGTAACTATGTGTTAGTCTTGTATGACCATTTCGTAATCTACATAATAACGCTTCGTCACGGCGGGACGAGTTAACATGGATAATTCTGCTGTTAACATTGGTTTAATGCATTTAAGGCTTCTTTGGTATGAATTCCATATATTTTGCCACCCTGAATTTGTAATATCGGCAATATACCTATTAAGGCCATGCATACTCGTTGTTACCCAATCATCTGGTTTTCGCCCATCAGCATGTGATTTTTCTGCCCTGTCAGCCTTCTCATTGCCGCTAATACCAATGTGACTGGGTATCCAGAGAAAGTGGAATATTTTCCCTTGATTTAACATATAGTTGCCTAGTGCTATTTTGTTAACCGCTATTCGATCCTTGACAAAAGTTTTCTAAACCAGTAAGGGTCCCTAAAAGGTCTGAGTAAATTATGAATGACGCTGCGTCAAACATCTCGCAGAAAGTAGCGCCTGACATATAACATATAGTTCTGCTGTATAATTGCTGCACCAGTTCGGTAGTGTCCATGCATATGTTTGATTATCCGCCATTATTGCTGCACCTACCCCATTTGCAGTCCAGGATCATTCTGTATAAGTTTATTTCTTACAATTTAGTTCGCGACGGTAGATTTCCAAAAATATTTAGAAAAATTAAAAGGGGCGTCTCGTTTTTTTATAAACTGAAAGTCCAGTGTGTACCTTAGAAGTATTTGGTAACCAAGGCGAGAGTTCGAAGTGACTGTGAAGTGGATCTGGTAGGTGCCCATTTAGCCTTTCTAGGGTTACTATATATCTAACTGCTATGGGTCTGGCCGTTGTATGCCTATTCCTATATTTATCTAGCGTCATTTCAATCTCTGTCAAATGATAGTCCAGATGTCCTGGTAAAGATTCTACTTTTGTAATGTATTTCAACCTGTTCTGTTGGGACTTGTACTGCAGAAGAGCCTCACTGGCTTATCATTTCACTGCACCCGATGGTGTTGTGCGGTAAGCGCCTAAAATCATAAGCTGTCATTTATCTAAGCCTCTTAACACCGATGGGTGAGCTGTGCTGTAAACTATACAGCCATATTCAATACGGGACAGCATTACAGCTTTGTATATTTTAAGAAGTGATCGATATCGATATAATTTGCCCTTGTAATGTTAAGAGAGGATTCCCATGCTCTGTCTTCGGGCGGCAAAAATGTATGCACTTGGTTTTTTGAGCGGAGGAACGATACCCTATAGATTTCACCTTTTCGCTCAACCGATCAATTTCGATACAGATAAGCGAGTTACATGCTACAAGGAACAGCATTGCACTAAGTAAAGGTCCTTGCGGAATCCCTGTTTCGAGTAACCGCACTGATGACCTGGCATATCCTAGCCTCACATCAAAACGGCGCTCTGTTGGGAAACGACTTAGGAATACCGGGAGGGTTTCACGTATATCCCATTTATAAGGTTGCCTTAGAATGTCATGCCTCCAGGTTGTATCGAAGGCTTTGTCTATATCAAACGTTAGTGCAATTAAATGTTTTCTATCCACAACAGCGTCACTAATCGCATTATCTAGCGCCACTAGTCATAGAGAGTGGAATGGTTTTGTCTAAATCCGCATTGTTCGATGGACAGTAACCCTTTTGCTTCTAACCACCATATGAGCAGGTAGTTCGCCATCTTCTCTAGCAATTTGCTTAAGCAACTCGTAATTGAAGCTGGACGATAGTTTTCAGGCATCATTGGGTCCTGTTTTGGTTTTAAAATCGGTACTATGGTAGTCTTTCATCATTTTAGTGGGTATTGGCCTGAAGCATGTAATTGATTATATAAATCTAGGAGCTTGCCTTTGTTAGTTAAATCCATTAGCTTGATGGTGCTATAGGGTATAGTATCGTCCCCGGGGGATAAAGGTCTGCATTGCTGGACGGTATGTTTGAGTTGTTGGAAAGTGAACGGGATATTGTAACTAATGCCTTCGGTCGTAATAAAGTCTAGCTGACTTTCTTGTGTATAGATTTCTAGGAATTCATTCTCATAGGTGTTCCAGTTGCTTACCTTCTCGTACGAATCTGCTAATGTTTTTGTCATATCTCTAACCTCGCTTAACGTTTTACTCTCATATCGTAACATTGCGGGAAGTGAAAAGGAGTTCTTTCTGGCGATTGCGTTGACTTCCTGCCATACCTCAGCTGCCGGTGTGTTATAACGTATACTGGATACATATTTTTCTCAAGATTGCTTCTTGCTATGCATAATTAGTCTTCTTGCTATAACTCGAACTCTCCTAAAAGCAATCAGGTTAATTACTAACGGTTCTCGTTTGAACTTGTTGAGTTCTCTTTTCTTTTCTTATATGGTTTCTGAAATTTCTTTAGTCCATCACGGAACATTCTTGGCTTGGGCTATTCCACTAGAAAGAGCTATACTCTATTGCATTTCGTCTGTGACAGTTGTAGTAAAACAGTCAAAAGCTTGGTTGAAATCGTCTGGTAAAGTAGGAATTACCAGCCGGTCTCTAAAACATTTCCAATCCGCTTTGTTCAATATCCAACTTCGTACAGCGGATTCCGCTTTTCAATAATTATCAATGCGGATTTGAATGAGGTAATGATCGCTAAAGTGAAGGTCCTCCATGGTAGACCAATCTAGTTTATGGGCTATCGTGCCAGAACACATTGATAGATCAATGCTAGATTCCTTCTCAGTTGCAGCATTAAAGTGGGTAGGCCTCCCCGTGTTTAACATGACTAACTGTGACTCATCAATGAACTCTTCTAACACACGTCCACTAGCGTTTCGTACATGCGAGCCCCACACCTTGGAGTGGGCATTGAAATCTCCTACAAAAATAAGAGTTTTTGATAGCTATTGAATCATTTGTGTTAGTTGTTCTGCATTCCATTGGCTATTGGGCAGATATATGTTACAGATTGTCATCTTTATCGGCCATTTTATATGGATCGCCACGGACTGAAGAGGAGATGCCACACGTATTACATTTACAGGAACGGATTCCTTCACAAAGATCGCTACTCCTTCAGAGGCACGTGTGTTGTTGTTACAATTCCTGTTGAAGGTATTTTATCCCGGTAAAATAAAATTCTCTTTATTTTTGAGGCGCGTTTCCTATAAACATACACATATGGGATTTTATTTAGTTGTTAGTAGTTTTAGGTCGCAGTAATGTGTCCTAAGTCCATTGTAATTCCACTGTAGTATATTATCGAGTAGATTGGACGTTGCGGTTGGAGTGGTTTCGGTACAACTTAAATACACAAAATTTAACGACAATTTCTAGGCTAAACTATAAGTAAATTTGATGTAAAAGCAGGTGAAACTCCTAGTTATTTCTGCTTTTTCTCCTTGATTTGCCCTTAGGTCAGCCCTTTTTCTTCTTCTTACAAAGACCAGATTGCTATCCCGTGGCTCCTGAGCTCTCTTCGTCTGAAAATATTTCAGAACTTGGCGTTCTGTCTGTTGTCTTACGTTTACTAAGTAAAGCTTCAATTGCTATTGCCATAGCTCGAAGTGGTGATACCAATCCTACTACATTGGGAGGCACCAGAGGCGATCCTATAACGCAAGGTTCTTTCTTAATTATATCGCCTATGATCGATACAAGTTCTTTAATTATTCCTTTTCTAACATCCGCTTTCACTTCTGGTGTTTGAACAGCGCTAGCTTGGACATAAGATACTCCTGCGTTTGAAAGATTGGTAGCAGTGACCTTTCTTTTGGCCTCTAAGCATGTGATATTTTCTAACGTTTTAATCGTCTGTGTAGCGTCTCCAACTTTGAAAATTGGGCATTCGGATTATTATTATTATTATTATTATTATAATAACTATTACTATTATCCGGTAGACCATAGAGCGGTATTTATTTCATTTTTGCACAGGAATTTTCATGCTTAATACTATTTTAATTATGTCCAAGGTTTTTGGCTTGCCCCTGCAAACCTAGGAATAGCGATCGAGGGCACTTTTTGTATGAATTTCCTATCAAAAATCGTCTAACAGATAGGAAAGTTCTTAAACGTGGTGCAAATGCCAGGGACAACTGAACATTAACAAAGCAATCCTCAAGCTTAGAAGGACTTATTGGTCCTCTAAATTAGTTAGCGGGTACTAGCGTTTTCGACTACGAATATGAGTTTCATATTTATGGATAATATATGTATTGTGGTGTCCTTATAATGCTATCCCCTGCGGCAAGTTAGAGGTTACCAATATGGAGCGTACAGTGCTTGTGCGTGAAAGAACAGAGTCTTTAGTGACATTACTAAGTGCAAGCTTCGCCAACTCGCTCACTGCGTACAACGATGTTCTACTAAACCTACAAATCTGACTCATCGTATGGCTTACTTACTTAGTATTCGCGTCACACCTTCTTCTGTGTTTTCACATCAGAGTGGACTTCGCCCAACCTTTACAAATGAGTACATTCTTACTTTGGTCACCTATTGCGTCAAAGTTATACCTTTGTGCCATTGTTCGTTGGGTAACAAAATCAGTTAACCTGGAGGAGGTACTTTACTCGTATTCATCAGCAAATGTTATCGGTGCCATGGTCGAACCCATGAGAATTCTTCAATCATGTTTAAATAACTCCACTAATCATTCCTCAATTTTATCATTCACTTCGTTACAAGGTATTCAGTTTCATTGTCTTTCCATTTCAAACCCGCAACTAGGTCGGTTCTGGAAAAGTATCACGGAAGCTTTGAGCATCAAATTGAGAAGATTATTATATAATACGCTAACGTCAGTTCAGTACATTGGGTTACTTATTCGTATAGAGTCGATCATAAATGCTCACCCTTTTTAAGAAATGTCGTTCAATGTAAGCTTGCATCCTTGCAGATTTTCGTATAGGTATACTATTCTGCATCATTCCTGTAATAGATTTAATTTTCATTCCAGATAATCGGTTGAAAGATATTTAACTCGTTTATGCTCTAACTCAGCGGTTTTGGAAATCCTAGTATTTGCAATATAAGCATATTTTGCAAAATCGTCCCCAACAGAACAATATAAATCCCATTCCTCTAATCGATGTCTTGGTCTTGGTTTCGCAAGTGAATTTGCATACTCTTTAATGTGCATTCGGTAGAGTTTTCAAGGTTTCTCCCTTGCTCAGACAGCGTTGTTCAGGTAGGTCGTGTCCGTAACTATCCTGTTGTGAAACTTTTTTGACTGCTAGAAACTCTATTTCATTTTTCATTTGAATCATTTTTCGTTGGTTTAAGGCTGGCATATTGACGCTTTATATGTAAAATGTACATTATTATAAATTAAGTTCAGTTTTCTAATCTAGTAACTTTAAGTTTATTTTACGCCAAGGGAAACTCGACCACCGCGTGCAATTGATCTAGTCACATTAAAGCACGCTCTCATTTCTCATCAAAATTGAAATATAAGTTTCGTGTTATTGCGTAGCAAATATCAAAATTTTCAAGTAAGCTACTAAAAACTACTATTTATTAATATAATTTCATATCTCTGTAAACAACTTTCGGTTTGCTTCTTTAATTGCTTTTCCATTTATTTCTTGAGGTGTACCTTGAGAAGAAAGAAGGACGAATAGCTCACCACTTCCAAAAGTTTTTGGAAGCATTTACGTGTTACAACCTGATCGATATTTCCTTGTGTATTAATTTTCTGCATTTAAAGAGCATAAGAATTTAGTAATTATTATTGTAACGCATTTTACATTAATTATAATTGTAACTATCTTAACAGAACCTACATTTGGGGCACACAGACGGTTTTGCAAGGCCAAAATTAAAAACACAATAGTATATTGTTTTATAGCGCGCAGACTTTTGCCTTTTTTAATGAATGTGCAGAATCTATCGAACAACGAGAAACAAAATTCGAAAACTATATATGTTTTGTGCTATTTTTTCTTCAATGTAAAAATTTGGTATGAAAACAAAGCTGATGTTGAAATTTAGGAACAAACCATAATTAATACTGTAAATTAATTTCCTCTGAAATTGTCATTACTGCAAGATCTCGTCATCAAAGTTTGCAATGATAAAAGAAACAATTATGTCATTTTCAAAGATTTTTTTAAAACATCCTCTACGCTAGAGTTTTCCTAAAACTAAATTGAAAACTTAAAATGATTAACATTTAATTATTGTACATATGTTAGGTTTTAAAAGTGAATGGTCGTAATTTAGGTAATTGCCTCATATTTAGTACGTTCATCGAGCGTAACTACAATTCTCACCTACAAGTTAGATTTTTTACTATAAATAATCCAGTCTTTTTTTTAATGTTTATTTGAAATGTAAGAGTATAAGTATTTTTATATCCGAAAATCATAAAAAGCTACTCTAAAGATACTAGCAAGTAACATACCGTTTCTGATTAAAGGTCTCATTGATGACCTCATATCTGTAACGTGGAAAACCTCATCTGTACAATTTTTATATCAAAATGTACAAAAAATGAGATAGCCGCGTTCGAGGATATTGTTCGATAATGTACACTTTCAAAAATGTTCCATCTATCCAAGACATTTCTAACGTACCGTCGCGTCGTCCTAACAAAGAACTACGCTATTCAAGAAGCATAGATGAACTTTCATTAACATGTAACGTTGTTTATTAATTCTAAATCTGTCATTTGTATACACAGCTTCAACAGTGGGTTTAAACATTTTTTAGACTAAGCGCACATAAGCGGGTGTTTCAGATTATTAAAAATTTTATGTTAACATTAAAAGGCATGAGTCTTATTACGAACTGATGTGTTTTATAAGTTGCCGTGGTGTTTGATAATAAAAATAAAGAAAATGCATAATATGTAAAGCTACGGACGTAGATCGATGAGAAATATTTAAAGTTCACGACTGCGGGCTAAGTGGACCGCGAAGGAAGTTATGCAGCTATGCCTTTAATTACATTCTCTGTGGAAATTAAGGAAGGAGTAAGAATGAATTAGTGTAATCTCCATGCTGTAAAGTCTTTATATTGTCGATGACATTAATTAATAATACATCGTTATCAAACGTTTTACATCAATATGTACATATACATATACAGCACTATAATTGTATATAACAATTTAGTGTTAAAATTAACATGGTTTTTAAGCAAAATATATTGTTGGTTGGCGCCATTATTTGGAGTTTATACTTTTATAAAGGTGCTATATTATTAAATTGATTATTGATAAGCATCATTTCCATGGAAAATTAAAATGTCGTATCTTGTGAACTACAGAAAAGAAAGACAGGTTAATTTAGAAAATTTAATAACCAATTCTCTTTCTATGCTTATCTGTTTTGGGCATGCAAGTTATTTCTCATTTGATTTTTGGTCGTGTTTTACACTTCGATTCGTTCAATTTTTCCAGTATGTGAACATTTATAGAACTGCCAGAACCTTCCATTATATTTAATGTCATACTGCGCATTCATAACATAACAGCTGTCACTCCTTTCTTTGATGAAAAATACAAAAACTAAAATACCTTCTTTCAGTATTTATACAAGTATGCATATCTTGATATTCTAGAACAATGAATGACTTTGATTCAATTATTCCTTTCTAGGAAATTATTTATATCTTATGTAATTTACTATGGTAGATGTAATTATAGTGAAATTTTTATTTCGCACATAATGCGTAATTCCTTTACCAAATATTAGTAATAACTCTTATTCGCATGTCCCACCGTAAGTTTGTACACTGCCCTTCTAATAAATAAATTGTCGGAAACCGGATCTATTCATGTAAACTGCTGCTATATGGGTGACTAACAATTAGAAGTTTAGTTAATGAATAAAAGTTACATTACAGTATCAATACATTGTGGATAAACAAATGGAATAATGCTAGATTGTAATTGCCATTAAATAGCGCAGACTGCTTGAAATAAATAGCTGTTTCTATCATTTATAGGGTCTGTTTTACGCAAGAAGTTGCCAAGGGTTCGTATTCGGCACATCCAAACCAATTGTCTAGCCTGCAAATCATGTTTACCGAATGAAAGACATTGGCAACTTATTAAGGAAAACGAACACTGTGTTCCCTTATAGATAAAATACTTTTAATTAAACATATAGCACCAATATACTACAAAGATAATTTGTTTCTACTATGTTATTGTGGTAGTTTTGTACTCACAAACAACTCTACGTATAAAGTACACACCCTTTAAGGTATATACTGAGGAATTAAAAAATTTAAACAAATTTTTGGGACTACAGCTGTAAATTATGTACTAAACGAGATTGTTCGCTTATACAATACATACTTTTTCGCGCAATCTATCCTTTATTTAGTACTAGTACTGCTTATTAATTCAGCGAGATGTCATTACCGCCTTTGACCTATAATAATTTACAATTGCATTGCTTGCAACGACTTATATAACGTCCTAGCAACGCTATTAATTAGGTAACTGTTCTCGCTGACATAGGCATCGTATGATGGCGTTGATGTCACTTTAAAATAAAAATATTAATTCGCACTAACATGTTTAAGAATAGATAAATGAATACAAAAGTTCTTAGACAGAGATAAAATAAATTGACAATTAATGTAAATTACTTATTATAATAGCACTTTAAGCTAGATTTTAAAAACGATAGAAATTTGCAGATTTGCTAAACAAATGGGAAGATCCAAGGTTATGCATGACCATCTCAACAGAACGCACAGTTAAGTTAAATTAAGTTAATGCTAAGTTCCTGTGAAACGGCACGATTTATGTAAACTAACGTAAGAGCCGCATATTACAACTATCCGACAGTAAAATTTAAACTCATTGGTTTCAATTGGATAAATCTATAGTGGAAGATGTTATATAAACCGCCAACAACCGAAAATATTCGTCTTTCCTTATTAATCAGAATCGATGAAGCATTG
The DNA here is from genome assembly GCA_024586415.1 of Phrixothrix hirtus. Lineage (NCBI taxonomy): Eukaryota > Metazoa > Arthropoda > Insecta > Coleoptera > Phengodidae > Phrixothrix > Phrixothrix hirtus. The sequence goes on along the minus strand of JAHWXV010493375.1, from coordinate 1,855 downwards.
CAAAGCTGCAGTGTAATTATTCAGTGACAAAGTTAATCTAGTGCAAAAATCCGGCGGCCAACTTATTGTAAAACTGATTTAGAAAAGGAAAAAATTATATTTAATTTGTTGTACCTTCGAACGTATGGAGGAAAGGTCGCTTTGAACATAGGAAATTAATTTCCATAAAAATCAGTCTGTAAAATAAACAGCGTGGGAATCGAATACGAGATATATTTTTTACTGTAAACATAAAATCAGTTCATGTAAGGTGATTACATTTAAATCGTAAATTAACTAGTTCCATATTTATTTTAATTATTCTAATTTCTTCATTTATTACTTTTGTTACTTTAGTTTTTTAATTTGTTATGTATTACATGAAAATTATATCAATTTTCTCTTATTTAATAAATAAACTTTAAAGCTATATTTTGCGTTTATCTGAGGAAAATTACAAATCTTGATTTTAACAATGAACACAGCAGGTAAAAAGGTAAATAACAGTACTCCTTGAAAGTGTCACTTAAGCTGCACGCCTGAGCTACTGCAAGAGAAGATAGTTGCCGTTCACCCTAAATAAATTATAATGACAGCCGCTCGATCAACTAAATAATTTTAAAAATCCAATTACAAAATCGCGACTAATAAACAGCTGGTGTCTTGGATTTAGGGTAAAGTAATGCAACTCTAGTAGCCAAGACATAGGTAAAAATTTGAATAAAACCTGTACAACTAAATTTAACCCTAAAACAAGCTTTCTAACAAATACACAATGGAATGGGAGCTATCACCTAATTTTTTTGTAAAAATATAACGTGTTGAAATAGTCCTTAGCTAAATTAGTGATTTTAAACAATTTACTGCTTTTTGTATGCATCAAAAATTTGAATTTCCGCATTTGGCGCCATTCGACCAGGAATACGACACATGGTCAAGTAACGTCAGCAACCAGAAGACGCTCTATGCCGGTAGTTTGGGTAGCCAGTCTTTAATGGTAAAAATTTCGAAAAGTGGCAAAGTTTCTTTTTGTACAACACAAATAGTATATGACAGTTTAAAAACTGTCTAAGTGGTGTTTTGTGCCTCATTGTAAAAGTAAGTACATGTTCAAAATCTTATATGGTATAAATTTGATTATAGATCTAACAGTAGCCAAGCGAGTCTTTTTTCAATAACACGTAACAACAGTATGGGCCACATTAAGAATGCTAACGCATGCTTACATCTTACTGTATTGCAATAATTTTTATATGTACCGTTATCGTTATTGTAACAATTAAAGTAAATTACCAGATGATGCTGCGTAATCGTAACACTGGCATTTTCTACAATTTCATCGATTTCATTTATTGTTAATGACACCATATATTATTGTTAATTGAGTGTTCTGGACATATCTTTGCTTTCACAATACAACTATTATGGTTGCATTTAATTTGTGCATATCCTATAACATCATTACCATAGGACTCTCTTGATGATCTACAAAATAAATAATAATTACTTAAAATAAGTAGTTAGACTTTTAAAAACAATTTTACGGTATTTAAATAATTTGTTATAAGCAACAGTAGTCATTTATTTACGCTTGTGCGGCGGCTCTAATTTCTGCTGTCATTTTTAAGAAATTCTACTAGATTAAAGATATCCACTCTAAGGAAGTTGTTGGATGTAGCCTTCACATATCCTTTTTCCATTACTAAATTGCTTAAAAAACTGCCCCACCACGATTACTAACGTTAAAGCTAGTTTTACAAAACTAGACAGCGGATTTGATTTGTATAAAATCGTATATGTTGGATATTGTGATGATACATAATAGGTGTTTACGATAATTAAACCGCTTCACATTGATCCAGTATTCTGTCTATAT